>JABCKD010000390.1:0-32937 GCA_013186415.1 Fusarium sp. NRRL 66088
ATCATCTCGAAGAAGAGATCGACAGACCGGCCGCCGCGACCGACACAGGGGCAGGACAGCCCGCAATGAACGCCATGGGGGTTGTCGTTTTCATACACAGTACGACTCCCCAGTCGTCAAAACACCCATCTGATTACTTCGGTCCCTCAAGCACAATCAGTCTCCTGCGCGAAGCACGGAGTGTCATGGGCCGACGGGATTGCGGGCACGCGCCATTGCTTCTTGGTAATCTGGACTGCGGCTCGACGGGCAGAGATAACGCCGTCGCGTCTATCAATGAACCATCTCCCATGTCATCTATCTGGCTTAACTGCGGGTTTGACAAGTTCCACCCCATGCTTGGGATGAATGTTCCCCCCCGAGCCGAAGCGGACCGCCTCGTCAACCTCTTCTGGACCTACGTGCACTCGCTATACCCATTTCTACATTGGCCGTCCTTCTATGACCGCTATCTCACACTCTGGACACCTCGGATATCTCCACAAGAAAGTAGAGCCGCTTGTTCCATGAACGGATACTATAGCACCCTCAGCGAATCTTTGTTTCACTGTATGCTCAATGTCGTCTTTGCTCTTGGCGTCCTTCACAATACGGAGCTCAGCCAACAAGAACGAGACGACATCAGCTATACCTTCTTCAGGCGCTCAAAGAGCCTTCTCGGCCTTGACTTGCTAGAAAGCGGAAGCACGCCCTTGGTACAGGTGCTTCTTCTTATGGGCCAATATCTCCAGACCAGAGACATCACAAGCTCGTGCTGGAACATCATCGGGATGGCCATCCGTGTCGCCCAGGGGATAGGACTGCATCTTCAGCCCGAGGAGCGGGAAGAAGGTAGCCCTGGCAACTGTCAAGTATCTGGCCAGCTCGAGGAGGAAATGCGCCGGCGTGCTTGGACTGGGTGTGTGTTACTCGACAGGTGAGTGCTTACGGCCCTTGCAAGCCTCATTCCTCTAACCTTCCGACGACAGAATACTCTCACTCACTTATGGACGCCCCCTCATGATACACTCAGGTGCCGCGCACAACCGACTCTTACTTCCATCAGCCATCGATGACGAGCTATTAACGCGATTTCCCCATAGCCCAGGGGCTCAGCCACGCGATATGCCTAGTCGAGTAGAGTGTTACATTCATGCCATCAAACTACAGGATATCCTAGGTCAAGTCCTCACTTCTTTTTACCACCAAGGCTCTGAGGATGAGGGCGCGTCCGATCAAAAGGCAGTCGATGAGTCACGACGCAAGGGGATCAGCAACGCCGGACTACAAAAGCTGCTTGACGTGGATGGCCAGCTTGATGCATGGAACAGAAATCTACCGGCGCACCTTCAAGTTGACAGCTACTCAATGGAAAGCTCGTTTCTGGGCGGCCCAAGGTCCAAGAGATCAACCATCTTTTGCCGGCAAGCTACGGTTCTCAAAGCAAGGTCAGTTACTTCTGTCTGTTCACCAAAACCCTTTCATGCCGGCTAATTATTGTAGATATCTATATGTACGTTTGATCTTGCTAAGGCCTTCATTATCGGAGCTATGCGACTCGGCTCAGTCTGGTGCGACCAATGCGAGCATGCGACACAGCATGCTGATAAAGACGGCAAATCTGTGTGCGTCTGTCGCGCAAGCGCTTGTTCATCTGATAACAGAAAGCTCACGCTCCCGTGCTCATCTCCTACCACCGCCCTGGTATAACGTACTTTGTAGGTTTCGCATTCCTCGAGATTTGCCCCCGGTCCTAACCACGACAGACATACACGGCTGCGCCCTTGTTCTTCTTCTGAGCTCTCTGTGTTTGCCCAAGTATAATAGCGTTGACCAGCCCTCTCTGATGGCCGACTGGAATCGCTGTTTGACCTTTCTTCGCGAGTATCAAGCACAAAGCCAGTCTGCGTCACGCTGTATCAGAATCCTGGAACTCCTAGAGCAGGAAGCTTCGTCCTACAACAGTGGTATGCATAAACCTTTTACCTACATCAGCGATTACCATAATGACGGAGTGGACCAAGAAAGCAGAATGATTGACGGGTCTCTATCATCATCCGAGGGATATCACCCTGCCGTCTCTGGTGAGTTAGGACACAGTCTGATTACTGGAAAGGACGTCACTTCAGCCTTCTCCCTTGGCCTCGACAAAGAGGATGACAACTGGGTAAACACAGATGGTTTGGACTGGTTTTCATTGGCTCCATTCTTTGAAGGGACAGCGGACATTGCTCCCTAGGTACCAGATCCCAAAGCTTTGAATGAGAACACCCGCCTCGATCCTACTCAAGGCCGTTGTAGGTTGCCGTCTCAACATTTGCCCACAGCTGCACTACCTTGAGATCCGGAAAGGGGAGCATCTGGGACGCAACTATACCCGCCACCCCTTTTTCCCTATCACACCACCAAAAACAGTTGGACAAGCCGGACCAGTGGGCCGTGTGTTTAGAACGGCCCGTCACGCCCGGGGAGATCATGAAACCAAGCCCCCACCCCTGCGGCTCATTGCTCGGGCAGAGTGGATACAGTTCCTCAGCCGGGTATACTAGTTCAGGTTTCACCGCTGGGAGGCTGGTACGAGCAAAGTCCGGATCTCGACTCAGCTGGTTCTCAAACATCATTTCGACCGTGCCAGGCTGGAGGATGGCTTTTTCGGTGATCGGGGAGGTCCCGTTGTTTAGCAAGACCCTCAGAAGCTCTATCGACAAGGTTAGGACGCTGATTTTCCTCAAGACTGATCGGGAGGGTGCATTACTGCTATACTCGCGCGTGGTTCCCCATAGTCCGGCGCCACCACTCTGGAATATGTCTGACGCCTGATCCGGGATCAAGGGTTTGCTCAGAGGATATGGCCGTGGACTCAGATGGCCGTCTGCATCACGCTGCCAGAAGCCAGCTAGGCGTGCTCTCATGTCCTTGGATGGGAGAAAAGACATTTCCTTGATGCCTGATGGCTCAAATATGTACTTTTGCATGTAGTCTCCAAGCTTGGTTTGCGTGGCACGCTCGATGGCGATGCCTGCCCAGTCCATACTGATCTGAGAGACTTAGTTAGACAAACCCTCAGAAGGGCAGACTATCAAAGCGTTGCCATACCCCATATTCAAATCGCTCCCCCGGCTGGTTGACTAGCGGTTGATGCATGTCCGGGGACGATCCAGAGAATTCGTTGTAACTAATAAGCTTCTTGTTGAGGAACGAGTATCCGAAACCAGCTTAAAAAAGGGTCAAATGTCAGCCCCCACGTAATAGATGAATTTGTCTTTGTTTTTTTCAAAAGCCATATGCGTACCAGTATGCGTCAATAACATCCTCAATGTGATCCTCTTGTTCTTCTCCGTCATTGATCCATCACTCTCGAGAACCTTAACGTCTCGCAACTCGGGACAAAGTCCTTCCAGTTGATTGCTGTCATCAAGCGCGAGCTTTCCCTGCTCCACCAGTTGCATACAGGCAATAGCTGTGACGAGTTTTGTGCAAGAGGCGAACCAGTAAACCTGATCGTCGCATCCATGTTTATGCGCCAGCTGCCCATTGTCTGGCTTTCCGATGCTTGACGAAACTGTCTCCTGGTGAAACAACTCAGATGTGGCACTCACGACCGTGGTACTGGCACAGGGCAGATCAGTCTGACAGGCACTATTGAGGAGCTCGTGGAAGCCCTCAGTAGCATGAAGAGAGATGAGATGAGGCGCCATGATAGAAAGGGAGTACTATGCGAGGGAACCGGGCCAGAATCGTGAGTAACTGGTACTAGAGACTTTATGTCTGAATGTGAGTCTACTTTATTAAAGAGAAGCGCTGTGCGGAACGGCTTCCGCCACCACTATGGGAACCGTTGCGGGTGAGCTTCCATCCGGAGACGCTTCCGCCGACACTCTCCCATGAGTTGGCATTCTGGAAACAATCTAGCCAACGGCTTCTCGCACCAGTCGCTACTTTAAAACTAGGCTCTATGCTAGTTTTATGGAAAAGCAAAAACGCAGCATCGATGTGTCTATCATCATGCTACCATTATTGCTTTGACCCTGGTCTCTTGAAGAGCAGTACAGGCGCTGGGACGCGATATTGAAACAAGGTAGCTGTATCATTGGGCAGCTTTTATTCTTCATCGGTCTCGACTTATGAGTCGGAGGCAAAAAAGGGGGCTGCTTCGCTTCGCAGGTGTTGATCTCATCTCCAGTGAATTAACTATTTGACATCCTAGTCGTAGAGTCTCTTGTTTCTGTCCTTCTCAACGTCAGGCGCAGTACTACACAACCAAGCAATGTGGTAAGCATGCTTTTGAGGCCGTGCTGAGCCGGTCTCGAAGAGCGTGGTCCTCCTTCCCAGATTTGTGTACCAGAAATCTGTCACATACGACATTAGGTCTATCCCAGCATAAGGATTGTAAAGATTAGGTAGAAAAGATTGCATCAAGCTCTCACTTTACCTAAAGATCATCTTATTTCAGGCATCTGGAAACTTGCATCATAAAACTATGAAGAGATGTTGACGAGTACCCAGTAATGGAAGATAGCTACACCCCCCTCCCCCCTCCCGTAGTTAGGGTGTGTCAAACATCCTCTCCCTCTCCCTCATAGACCACAACTAAGATAGAGATTGCGAACTCCATTAACGGGTCATGAAAGCGTGCCAAGGAAAAGCTTCGCCCACCGATGGCAGCCTCTTCACAACCTTGTCGTAGTCCAGCGGTTCTTGTCGCATTTGTGCACATCTCTCCGACGGCGTTCATCGCGTAACATGGGGAAGTAACATCAATTAGGATCCAAGACATTATTCATGAAATAAGATATATTTTATGTGCATTACAAAATGCAGCCTAGATACAAGTTGTGCGGTCGCTAAACCTCTATCGTTGAAGCGACATCTTTGAGGTATCACCGAAAAGACCGCCCGGCGGTCCTCATGAAGCGTGAGGCAGAGCAGTTGTGCTCTCATACGCCAAGTCAAAGGAGCCATTGGCTGGCCTACTGGCTGCCTTCTTCAAAACACGATGGGCCAGTAGGTTCAAAGCTCTCTCGTCTGGCATTTCGCCGGAATCTCGGCATGCCTCGACTTTTGCTTCCATCACCTAATGTTGCGTTTTGCCTTACACATGCACATCAGGAACCGACTTCTTCTCCTTGAAGCGGAACATATCTCGCATCTCAGTCCAGAAGCTCGTCGGCGGCTCCAGGATCATCATCCTCTCCTCATATGCATCAAGCACGGGCCGATCCCACACCAGATCGCACTCCTCAGCCTTAACAAGCTTAGTTCCCTTGAGCAACTTCCAACCCAGGTACAAAAAGGGAGCGATGATTTGCATGGTGTAGTTGGAGAAGAAGTTCTTGGCGTTGAAGGGTGCCAGTGAGGTGTATCCGTAGGTGTAGACGACGACGATCTGCAGAACCAGAGCGATCCAGGCGCCGTAGGGCTGGAAGTAGCCGTAGTAAGGCATCTTCTTGCGGTCGACGCCTTGTACCTTGCAGGCACGGTAGTAAAAGAGAAAGGTGATGCTCATGGTGATGTAGTCCACGATGCCTCCGCCCGTAATGAGGGCCAGCAGGATACTCAGGGCCTCAGAAGAGCTGCTGTCGAGCTGGAGGAAAGACAACAGCGGGAAGAGCATAGTGACGGCAAAGCAGTAGATGGGCACACCGTTCTTGGTCGTCTTGCGGAGGAAGGCCGGGGCACGTCCCTCAAGGGCGAGACTGTAGAGCGAGCGGGTAGCGCAGTATGTGTAGGTGTTGCCAGCAGAGTAGATGGTCGTGAACAGCAGCGCATTCACGACATGGGGAAGTACATCGATACCCATGTTCTTCATGGCAATGACATAAGGCGAGGCGGCGGCAGTCGAGCTGTCGCCATCGCCGAGGTGGACCGACACGAGCTTAGGGTCCTTGTGGTCCAGCACGATACCGCATGTCAGGGCAGCACCAATAAAGAACAGACCGAAGCGGAAGTAAACGGTCTTAAAGGCCGTCTTGATGTATCTGCTGGGGTGCTTGGCCTCGGCAGCGACCATGGAGATATAGTCGGGGCCCACAACGTAGAAGGCTGCGGCAGCCATGGCACCCATGAAGCCTTCGAGACGTCCAAGGTCACCTTCAGTGCGATAGGTAGCAAATGCATCATGGGCATTCTTCCAATAGGTGAAGCCATAAGCATGATGCTGGGGGTTACCACCGACCATAGTCACGAATGTGAAGGCGAACAGGATCAGGATCAAGATCACCTTGCCGGCAGAGAGCCAGAACTCGGCTTCACCAAAGACACCGACAGCAAGGACATTTAGCACACTAGATAGGGGCACAAAGAGTTTAGCATGCATACACACAGAAAGGAGCACGGGAAAAGTATGAGACGACACCATATAGAGCGCTTCCTTGACGATGCACATCAGGATTCAACTCGTGGTTCAGTCCTTACCCATATGAGACGATGATGGCAGCGCAGAATCCTGCAGTCGGGCCGGCGTTGGTAATATTGTCGTTCCAGAAGGAGAGCACAAGGTTGAGGGCGACGATTTCAAAGGGGATCAGAAGAGCCTCGTAGAAGAAAAAGTTCCATCCGACCATGAACCCGAGAGCATCGTCGACCCAAGCACCAGCAAGGCGGATAAAGCCACCAGACACAGGCATGTAGGTGGACATCTCAGCGATCGAGTTGTTAACCAGGGCTAGGACGCAAGAGTAGAGAGCGGTGCAGACGAGGAGACTACCGGGGCCACCCTTGGCCAAACCGGCGCCGATACCGATAAAGAGACCAGTTCCGATGGTGCCTCCGATGGCGATGAGCTGGATTTGACGGTTGTTGAGGCGACGATGAAGACCGTCGGCGTTGTCGCCCTCATTGTTATTGCTGAGCTCCGGGTTGGGGCCGGCAACGCCCTTGTAGGAGTCCTTTTCGTCAGAGGACATGTTGTCGAGTGGCTGAAGATTCGTCGAGATGGCTCAATACCACAGTTGAAAACCACCAAAGGCGTCTAGGGTTAATACATGTGGGGATGGATGGAAACAAGAGAGAAGGAAAACCGTTTGAGAAGCAGACAGACAGGCCTTTATGAGAGGGATCAGCACGAGAAGAGCGAGACACTCATAACGAGAACCAAGTCCTGTTAGTGGAGAGTATGTGGGACCTGTGACAGAATCCTCTGGTGAAAAGAACCCATGTTGTGAGAAAAAGTGATAGAAGTCATCACGTCATAAGGGGCCGAGCAGGGTAAAACTCAAATGGGTCCTGGTTCTGAAGAGTGAGATCCAACTGAATCTATCCCCCAGCTGGTGGATATCGTAGCAACACGAGTCTCCACATGGAGGACATGAATGGATGGGCCATGGATTGTTTGGGTCACCATCAGTCGAGTGAGTCTCCATCAAACAAGGTCAGGCTCGAGTGTCTTTGGGGCCGCTGATGAGTAGATAAGCTTCTCCGCGAGCCTTCTACCAGCAACTGAAGCCGCACAGCCGTCCTCTTCGACTTGCCCTTTGGTTGATGTCAATGGCTGACGTCGTTACCCTTGTTCCTGAGGTTGTCGCCAAGCCACCATCGGCAATAAACAAGAAGCGCCATGACGTCGTTCGGCCGAGTCATTCTCCTCCGCCCAATCACGTGTCCCGTTGCAAACCGCTACCTGGCCACTCACGTGACATCTAGCATGATTCGAGTGCGGCAAAGGCGCGCAAAGCGGATCCATCCTCTCGAAGAGTTTTTCCTCTTTAACAAGGTAGTTCATGCAAGATGTGTCAAGAAAACACCCGGAAATCTTCCTCTGTGGGTACGGAGGAAAAGATGGTGCGTTTCGAGTCCTGCCGAGCTTGACGAGGCCAGTGGTCGGCTTCCAAAGCCGAGGACTTCGGTTGCATTCCCGACCCACGGTAGAGGTTACATATTCCCAATTGACCCGAATCCAAGAGATTGTATCGTACCATGTGGTTGTCTCTTTTTCTCTTGGCGTGAAATGATTGTAACCTTGGAGACTGTGAAGGATTTGACAGAACGGGCATCCCTTAGAGAGGCAGCCAAGACGTACTCCGTACTTAGTACACACAAAGAATGTCACAAACACTCCATCAAGCAAGTCTTCCCGATCGATCATGGCATTCTTACCTTCGTATTAGACTACGATACTGTAGAGATTTCCGGATCGATGTTAAGATTAGCAAAAAGCTCGAGATAACTTTCCGTCCCTGTCCCTGACTTGCACTTCATTCCCTTGGCGTCCTTGGCAATTAGCGTCGTATGGCATCGGCTGGATGAGGCTCAGCGGCAGAGCTAACGACAAGTGCTCATCGCTTTTTCCTCGTTGGGAAAGCCCAGGCTCTTAATGACAAGACTTGTCTCGCACTGCGGCATTAGCTGAGTCATCGAATCACCAACTGCCCAAGACCCCATTTAGGCAATGTCTGAGAGCGGCTATTTGCGGCGCAGCAGAGAGTTCTGTTGCCTCTATTGTCGTCCGTCGATTGGGTGATGGGCAGGGTCTGTGTCGTCCCTGATGCTGGTCTGCCAGGCGATCATCCAGACGCTTGGTCCGATCACCAGGTGCCAAGGTAAATGCTGTGCAGGGTTGAGCCTTGGGAGCAATGTAGCCAGCTTGTAATGAGACTAGTCGGGATGAGAGTAACAGCCAATGCACGCTTTGAAGCTTAATGACTGAGAATGGTGCTTTACATCTATCTACATGATTGAGCAGAAGACATTTATGCGAACCATTAGAGATCGTCGTTTCGGCTTACCTTACCCACGAGATTTCCGTTGTTGGAAGCGAGATTGGCTCTCTCTTTTGCTGATAGTTCTAGAGCCAAGCCCAAGAGAACAATGGGACATCAGTGCCTGGCTCGGCCTCAAGACGTGAAGTCAAGTTGGACTACAACACGGATTAACAAACCGAGATCATTTGCTCCTTATGCAACTACACTCTCAAGTAGGCTTTCGCCCTGTACCGGTCTTGCTGGGTAGGTTGCTGGACCGTCAACTTTGCTTTGAGTCGATGCTCTAAAGGGTTGAAGGAAGGGGGTTAGTCAGTCGCTTTCTTATAATACGAAGCCACAAGCTATACCGTGGAAATTAAGAAGACCTTGAGAGCCAGACAAATTCATGAGCAAAGAAATATACTTTTTCTTCTTCTTTTCGGGTTGAGATTCATTTCACACATCATTCCCATTCGAGCTGGAGGAGTTCTGAGCTTACCCTACAGCTTTACAGTGGGTCCGTGGATTTGGTGTCTTGGATGACATAATCTCTTTTGCCTGAGCATCAACTTCTTGACAAGCACGACTCCAGGCAGTCATCCAACAACACCACAACCAAAATGTCCGAATACTGGAAATCAACACCGAAATACTGGTGCAAGCACTGCGCCTGCTACGTGCGCGACACGAAACTCGAGCGCCAGAACCATGAGTCGACGGCAAAACATCAGGGCGCCCTCAAGCGCTTCCTGCGCGACCTGCATCGCGGCCACGAGCGAGAGGAGCGCGAGAAGGAACGCGCCCGACAGGAGGTTGCGCGACTGAACGGCGTCGTCGCGGGATCTTCTTCATCATCGGCTGCGAGTTCATCGAGACCTGCGCCACGCGCGCCACCCAGCGCACCATCCGAGGCGTCGTTGAAGAAACAGAGGGAGCAGCTCGCTGAGCTGGGCGTGGAGGTACCGAGCGACTTTCGACCGGAGATGGCGATACCTGGACAATGGACGGTTACAAATACACGAGTTATCGAGACGAAAACAGAGGACGAAGAAGAGGCAAAGGTGGAATCGATCGCGATCGGCGTGAGGAAACGAGAAGCAACAGAAGACGAAAAGGAGGAAGAGGAAGCTGTGCGCGGACTTTTCAAGAAACCTCGACGATGGGGAAGAGACTCGAAAGCGATGCCACAAGAAGAGGACAAGGAACTGGATGCGCTGCTGAGCGGCTCGATATTTACACCTAGGACCACGGAAGAGGAGGTTAAGAAGGAGGAAGAGGAGGATAGCAAGAACGTCAAGACTGAGGAAGACACGAAAGGGGATACGGCGCCAGACACGACAGCTGTCAAGGTAGAAGCGCCAGATGTTGAACCCCCAGTCAAGCCCGAGCCAGAAGAAGCGACATCGGGGGTTCAGACTGTGGTGTTCAAGAAGCGTAAACCCAAGGGCATTCGACAAAAGTAGGGACAGACCCGATTGTATTATACTTTGTAATTGGAGCATTCAATGATACCACGAGAGATATGAGGCTCAAATCTTTCTCCAGGATTCGTATCCTTGTTACTATTCCACTCTTTAGTATCGCGAGAGGACTGACCTCGCCGCTCATTAATCATCCGGGGTTCCGTGGCGTTCCGCATTTACAATTCCGACTTCCGGACAATGGTTCCTAAACCAACCCAAAAGATCTACTTTCAACTCGCGACAATTGAGAATTGCACCAATTAGCATTCATGGACTGGAATAGTAAGAGATTGCTAAGCACTCTGGCACCGCGGGACCCGTGGACGCATTGAAAGCTCCCGTCCTGTCTCCTGCGGGCGGGGCAAAGACGGCAGTTTGCTCCGGCGAGTGGGATACCTATTTTGTGCGGTGAAACTCGATATTTCGGATTTCGGTTGCGTCACTGAGGGTCCGGGATGGTGGAGGATATAAGTCGGGCGAAGTACCTCGAAGTGGGCAAGTGAATCTTGCTTCCAACAACACAAATCACAACATCATATACTACAATTACAATGGCTTCGAATCAACCCGCCAAGTGCTGCACCGTCGGCGTGCGTCATCAGTAAGACAGACTCCAATTCCCTCATATAGATCCCACTAACGTTAACATCTTCAAGAGGCGAAACTACTGGCGAGCTCATTACCATCGCCAACAACACCCAGGCCTACCTCGCCACGCCTCCTGCAGACAAGAACCATGAGGGCGTCGGCATTGTCTACATCCCCGACATCTGGGGCATCTGCACCAACAGCCAGCTCATGGCGGATCAGTACGCCGCCAACGGCTACACAACCATAATTCCGGATCTCTTCCAGGGTGACAAGATGCCTGAGCCTAGGCCTGAGGGTTTCGACATTATGGGCTGGATTAAGGGTGGTACTGATGGCAAGACCCCTCATCTGCCCCCGTCCATTGACCCCGTTATCGTGGATGCTATCAATGCGCTCAAGGAGCGGGGGATCACCAAGATTGGAGCTGTGGGATACTGTTTTGGCGCCAAGGTGAGCATCATGTCCTCAAATACTATTTCTTTTGCTAAGATGGTAAAGTATGTCGTGAGGCACTACAAGGACGGTATCCAAGTCGGTTATCTCGCTCACCCTTCCTTTGTCGAGGAGGAAGAGCTGGCTGCCATCACCGGACCTCTATCCATCGCCGCAGCCCAGACCGATACCATCTTCCCCACCGACATGCGATACAAGTCGGAGGAGATTCTCATCAAGACAGGTCTTCCTTTCCAGATTAACCTATTCTCGGGCGTTGTGCATGGATTTGCGGTTCGTGGAGATCCTAATGTCAAGGTTGAGAAGTTTGCCAAGGAGCAGGCATTCTACCAGGCTGTGGCTTGGTTTGACGAGCATCTTCTGTGAGGATAGGTAGGTAGTTGAATAGCAAGATGCCGTAGAATAGAGAAGTAGATAGTTCATGGCACAGACTTAAAAGACAATAGATCGAGACCATTCCCACCATCATGACCTTGACATTCCAAGCCAGCAGCACTTCAAGGCTTAACCCTGTCCCACCCCGAAACAAAAGCCCTGAACTTCAGGGCTCCCCCAGGGGCTCTAGCCACTGACACAAGCCGCGACGGCAACCATCTCCACCCGTTCCCACGGACCCCACTCCCCCCAAGGTTTCAGTGGCTTTTTTCCATCTGCTTCAGGGGATCATCCATTCTGACACCGCCCAACCAACCACCTCTCGTTGAATATTCGTGATCCAATTCCGACTCCGAGACAGAGATTCACTTTCCTCGACTGCATCAACGATTGGCCGCTTGCTATAAGAGCCGGCGATACACGTGCATAGACTCGACGCGCGACAGGCAGCCATGCTTGACGAGCAAAAGCCTTGGTGATGGCCGCCTCCGTCGATACGACAAAGCTCCATCATTTCCCACCGCTTTTAACTCCGACTCCCTCTCCCACCACCTGCGCGAACGAAGTGACAACGACGACCGTCTCGCCACAGGCGTCGCCAGGAGAGAAACTGCCCACGATCCCTTCCGACGAGGATCGCTCTTCTGAGGAGGGCTCGCACCGGAGCGTGAGCCCTCGGCGCGCAGACTCCAACTCTTCCTCCATCTCGGACCCTGCGATCGAAGATGACGAGCACGAGGATCGGGAGGAGGAGGAGCGACGGCAGCGGAGAGTGAAGGAGCAGGACGGGAAACAGACCGAGCAAACAGACGACGCTCAGAAGTACGTCTCAGACAAAGAACAGGACACGGCGGTGCATTCTGGACGAGCCAGCCGCAGCAGTACCATAAGCAACACCACCAACCCTAACGTCCGTCGTCTATCGGCGAGTGAGATGCAGCGTCTCACAAACTCTCCCGACTCTCTACCCGTAGCGCCCGCACCACCGCAGCGAAGGTCAATCGACCAGGAATCCGTCTCTCGACTTGCAGACCAGCGCGAGGCCATCCGCCAGTCGGTGCGGCAGTCGATGATGCGGGATCTCGAGACGTTTCCAGCGCTGCAGCCGAACGGCGTCGCTGTAGAGGCTCGTTCTGCTGGATTGTGGTCGCCAAGGGATGCGCATCGGGATATTCAGAGGAGGCCTTCGCCTGGGGCGAGGACCTTGTCGACTCCTCCGACGAGTCGCGTGCTCGTTGGTGATGGGGCTTCGAGCGGGACAGCTTCACCAAGGAGATACTCGTCTTTTCACCCTGCTGCTCGTCCTTCGACTCTTCACTTGAATCTTGATGGTGTTGGTGGAACATCACCTATTCTCGGTCCACGATCAACTCCAGCAACAGCCATCCCAATTCAACACACTGATCGGGATTCATCTGGCCTCCGACCACCATCACCAATACCACCCATGATCCCTCTTCCTCCTATGTCACTACCCACACATCTGCAACTCGAACTGGCAGCTCAACGCCCAAGCCCATTGTACATCCACCAGTCTCACGCATACGACATCCCTTACGAGTCCAGCGCTGTCAAATTTGAGCGTCTCAAGAACGTCCTTCTTCTGCCGCCGTTTCTAGAACGCACCCTCAACTTTGGAGCCCTGGCATGTCTGGATGCTTGGCTCTACAACTTTACTATCCTGCCCATGCGGTTCATGCTCGCTTTTGGCGTGCTGGTCCGTTGGTGGGGATATGTCATCCTCAAAGAGGTCCGCTGGCTCGTCGACTTTGTGTGGTCTGGACTGGGTAGACTCTGGGAACGCGGACGTTCAAGGACCCGAGCCGGTGACGTTTCCGATGACGACAGATCACGTAGTGAAAGTCGTCCTCGTGGTCTTTCGGGCGATCACTCTGCCAACGGCAACGGGCACTTCAAGCCTGTTCGGAGAAACACACAGCGCAGGGGCCCCTTTCGTCATAGGAGGACAAAGTCTATGCCCTCAAACCTATCGGCATTTCACAAGGCAGATCTTCTCCAGGGCGCCGTCATTGTCTGCAGCTCCATGGCGCTCATGACGCTCGACGCCAGCCGCATGTACCACTTTATCCGCGCCCAGTCGGCCATCAAGCTCTATGTCATATACAACATCCTTGAGGTTAGTGATCGTCTGCTCTCTGCGCTCGGTCAGGATATACTCGAGTGTCTGTTCAGCAGCGAGACACTCTCACGTAACGCGTCTGGGAGGTCCAAGGTGCTTCTTCCAGGCGGCATGTTTTTGCTTGCTCTTGCATACTGTTGTCTGCATTCTGTTGCGTTGTACTATCAGGTCATCACTCTCAACGTGGCTGTCAACTCGTATTCCAACGCCCTCCTGACACTACTTCTGTCGAACCAATTTGTTGAGATCAAGAGTACAGTCTTTAAACGCTTCGAGAAGGACAATTTGTTCCAACTCACCTGCGCAGATATTGTCGAACGCTTCCAACTCTGGATCATGCTACTCATTATTGGAATGCGCAACGTCGTCGAAGTTGGCGGCTTGAGCGTTCCAGGTGCTGGCTCTGAACTGAGCTTTGACGAGTCGAGAACTGTCCCACTGCATAACCCGTCTATCCTGCCTCATAGCTTCACCGTGTTGCCGTCTTGGCTCATGTCTGGTGAAGTTCTTTCGCCTTTTCTCATTGTTATTGGGAGTGAGATGCTTGTTGATACTGTCAAGCATGCGTACGTGACCAAGTTTAACAATATCAAGCCGGGCTTTTATAGTCGTATCCTCGACATTCTGTGCAAGGACTATTACACCAATGTTTGTCTCTCCTCTGTCTCATGTGCCACTACTGACTCTCCTAGGCCTTCATGACACCCTCGTTGACTCGCCGTCTTGGACTTGCCGTCATCCCGCTCTCATGTCTCTTCATCCGCGCCTCTATCCAGACCTACCACATGCTCCTTTCCACCCACCTTCCCATGCCCATACCCGAGTCCACGCAAACTTCCTTGACCGAGGAATCGGCAGCTCCATCCTCACCCGCCATGATTGCCGCCCTGAATCGCTTCGACACCCTCATCCGCGACTCCCTCGGCCGCGCAACATACGGTTATCCCTACGGCTCACCTCTCAACTCACGACCATGGTACTCCTGGACTTCTGACGACTTTATTGCCGCGGTAACCATGATTGTCGTCTTCTTTATCGCCTTCCTAGTCCTCCTCATTCTCAAACTCCTCCTCGGCATGGTCCTCCTCAAGTACTCCCGCAACCGCTACGCAAAAATGAAGCAAGCCGAACACCAAGGCCGCACCGAAACATACGACACGCCCGGCGGCAGAAGAATCGGCGGATTTGGCCACGTCGAGGTCGGGGAGGAGAGACAACGGTGGATACACGCCGATAAGAATGAAGGTCTGAAGGGAGGTAAAGGACCAGGGAAGAGAGTCGAAAAGGCAGAGAAGAAGAGGGATGATTTTGAGGGGGTGATGCGGTATGAGATGGTTGCAAAGAGGATATGGTGATGATGCTGTGTATATATGGAGTTTTTCCTTCCTGGTACGGTTCATGGGATGGCGTTTGGGAGGTCTGCTTGTTGCGGACTGCAACTTGAGTTGAGATTGAGAGTCTTCAGGAAAGGCTCAATAATGATAATATCAAGAATGGTCTGACACATCACACATGTAACATTAATTAATCATGGGAGCTCTTGCTGTGCACGTATGAACATCATCATGTTCCATACGGAGAGGTATCATTCTCTAAACGATCGGTAGGTATCAAACCCCATCTCTATGCCCAAACCCCTTTTTTCTTTATCCTTCCATCCCTGATAATTCCACATCGCTTGCATTCCCAATTCCTTTTATCCCTTTTTTCCTTTTCCAGCCCAACACCTCAACAATGCTTGCAGCATGAAGCCAGCCCTCCCTCATATATACTCTATCCAGCAAACCCAGTGCTCAGATATGTATGTACGTCTTTCATCAAAATCATGTCATGTCCTCGTTCCTACTTCAATGGTAGGCTCGTTTTGTGTTTCATCCCCATCTTGATTCATTCAAGTCGTGATGCTTGCTTTTGTGATTTTACTTTTTTGCTTGTTTACTGGATGCCAGCCAGCTTGAGAAGACCAGGGTTGTTGGCCAACAGGTCGGCCTTGGCCTTGTACAGAATCTGCACGATTTGCTGTAGAATCTGTCGGGTCTCGGGCTCGAGCTGGTCCTCGGGAGGGCTCAGGACCTTCTCAAAGATGCCAATCAGCTGGGGAGTGAGCTGCTCGACGGTCGAGTTGGACTGCTGGTAGAGGTTGAAGATGCACTGGTAGATGGGGGCGTTCTCCTCGTAGTCTTCCTGGAGGGGAAGGACGTTGACAATAGCGGGCAGAGCCTGAGCAACGAAGCCGTTGTCGGGGTTCTTGATGATCATGCGGGAGACGGCACCGGCGACGTTGTCGGTCATGCGCATCTCGTTGACGGTCAGGAGAGGCTCAAGCTTCTCCCAGAGGAGGGGGTACAGAGGGAAGGTCTTGCCAGTGTCGGCAGAATTCAACACAACCAGGCCGATAGCGTAGGCAGCGTTGGACTTGGCCAGAGCATCGGGGTCGGAGAGACGGCGGACAAGAGCCTGACCAAGGGACTCGGTGAAAGGAGTCACACCCTCGCCGATATACTTGGTAATCTCGGCAATGGTGCCAACAGCGGTCGAGCGGTGCAGGTCCTCAGTAGAGCTGGCCAGCTTGAGAATAGGCTTCTCAAAGATCTTCCAGTGCTCGCTGAAACCAGCGCCCAGGGCGGCGGCAAGACCAACAACGACATCGAGGGCTGTGTCAATGACGAGCCAGTCGTACTCGGAAGATCCAGCATCGACGTCCTGCTCCTCATCCTCGTCGCCGAGATCCTGCTGGCAGGGGTGCGATCGAGTGATGATGAGGTTGGTGATGGTGATGATCTCGTTGAGCAGGGACTTGTCGTTGCCGAGAACGGCGGGACCGCAGGCCTTGAGGGTGGCAGCGACGTTGCGGTTGATGTCGGTGACAACAGAACTATTCAACTGTTAGCATATGACCCAAGCAATATTTATGCAAGAATAAGTGTGCAACAGTGCCATGAATCAGAAGTAGATTAGACGCTTTCTCAGCAACGCATTTTGCTCTGAGTGAGCTGGGTATAACGCAAGGTATTCATCCTTTTGGCAAGAAACAACAGAAAAGGAAAGGGGACCAACTAACCGTTCGGCATCCTCGACCCAGATGCTGGCGGTGGCCTTGTGCAGAGCCTGGCTCATGGCAACGAGAGAAGCAGGGGGAGCCTGCTTGGCGGGGAGACCAGCCTCCCACTTGACACCAGTGCCCTCCTCCCAGACCTGGAAGACGCGGGCGTAGGTGCGCCAGAGGGTGGAGATGGCAGTCTTTCGGCAGCCCTGGTATGTGTGCTCGGCGAAGGGAGTGACCTTGGTGAGGGTCTGCTCGACGTACTTCTCGAGGTTGGAGCTGTTGCAAGAGTTGGAGATGACATCACCGAGAACGTCGAGAGCAATCTCCTGCTCAAGGGCAACAGCAGTGACGGCATCAAAGTCCTCCAGGTCCTCGATATCATCCCAGTCATCATCACCACCAGTGGCAATGGTGACGTCGTCCTGGGTCTCAAGAGCCTTGACCTTGACGCGCTTGCCCCCAACGACAATAGCACCGTCACCGAGCTGGCTGGCCTCGATACCAGGAAGCTCAATCTCCTCCTCCTCGAGCTCGAGAGAGGCAAAGAGACCCTTGAAGACACCCTCAAGGAAGTGGTCGAACTGCTCGTGGTAGACCTTGGACAGGTTGGACCAGAGGATGAAGCTGGTCTCCTTGAGACGGGGGTTGTCGAGGTTGAGAGCCTCCTCACTGGCCTTCATCAAGTCCATAACATAAGGCTGGAAGGCCTCGGAGCCGACGGCCATGGCGATACGTCCCAAGCTGTCGCAGGTAGAGCTTCGGAGGTCGAGAGCCTCATCACCATCCTTGATAGCGACAAAGCGGCCGAGGGCGGTCATGACGTCCTTGAAGTAGGGCTCGAAGCCAGACTCCATGGAGGAAGCGATAGCACCGATGGCAGAGGCAGCAGCAGCCTTGACACCAAAGTCCTCGTGGTCAAGGAGACGGACCATGGGCTGGATCAGGTTGGGGCCATACTGAGCCATGATCTTGGTGTCGATACCATCGCCGAAGGTGTCGAGGGCACCGCAAGAGCAGCGAATGATGCTAACATTCTTCTTGTCGGAACCAGCCTGGGAAGCAGCCTCGAGGTTCTTGAGGATAGCGCTGATGATCTGGTCGTGGTGGGAAGCCATCTCATCGGCCATCTCCTCGGCGAGGTGGATCAGACCGACAAGAGAGGCGTGTCGGACCTGGGTCTCGGTGTCGCAGAGGAGGTTGATGATGGCGGGGAGGAGGGGCTCAAGCTGAGTAGAGATGAAGTCGGGAGCACCCTCGGCAGCGTTACCAAGAGCGAGCATGGCAGCCATACGGAACTTGGGGTTCTGGTTGGTGGCGAAGCTGGGGAACTGCTCCAGGAGAGGAACAATGACCTGTCGAGGAGGAAGCTCGCTGGCCAGGGTGTCGACGAGGCTGATGGCGGTGCGGGCAGGGGACATGTCCTCCTCCTCATCGTCAGAGTCGAGCTCGGTGATGATGTGCATGGCCTTGACCATGAGCTGAGCGCCCATATCCTTCATAGCCTGGATCTTCATGCGGCGGTAGCGAACGCACTGAATGAGGAAGGCCAGAGCCTGGGATCGAGCGTTGTCCTCAGCATTGGAGTTGGCACCAAGCTCAATCATGAACTGGAGCAGATCCCGGAGGTGGACGGCAAGGAGGGAGGAGTCGTAGGCGATGAAGGAGTGGAAGACCTCGAAGACGATCTTGTAGCTCTCCTCATCCTCGGCCTCGACGGTAGCCTTGAGGATGTTAACCAGGCTAGGAACGAAGCCTTGCATGGCCTTGAGGGCGACCTCATCCTCCTCGGGCTCGATGATCATGAGGATGGCACCAATAGCGCGAACGATGTTGATGCGAACCTCCTTGCTCTGAGGGTCTTCAATGCGGGCCTGGAAGAGCTCAAGGAGCTGGTGGGTGTGATCGCTGAAGTGGGTAGGGTCTTCCTCAAGCATGGCGTAGAGGAGGAACGAACCGACCTCGCGAGCAACGACATTGTCGTTGTTGTTGAGGGGGAGAAGCTGTCGGAGGAAATCCTCACCCTCGCCATTCTCCATATCGGCGCTGACAATGCCGGCAACTAGACGAGCGAGCGAGTGACGGACACCAGCAGACTGCTCCTTGAGGGTACCCTCGAGAAGGTGGTTGCGGGCAAGCTGTCGCTGGTCCTGAGCAGTCTTCTCCCAGTACTTGGGGACTAGGCGCAGGGCCTGGACCGAGGCGAGCTGTCGAACGCCGGCGTCGCCATGGGTAAGGGAGACTTCGACGAGGGCGAGCAGCGACTCGGGCTGGGAGTAGTAGTTCTTCTGGAGCTCGGCAGTGACGGCCTTGACCTGCTCCGTGTTGGCTGCGAGGGAGGTCAAGTCAGCGACGTGTATTTTTTGCGAGCAAACAAGAGGGGACAGCGCATCAACAGCTAAGAGGCTGATGATAGCTGACGCGAGAGAAACTCACGAACTTGGCTCCCCTCGAGCAACTGGGCAAGCTTCCCCTTGTCCATGGCTTCTTTTTTTTCTCTGCAAAGAAACAAGACAGAGAATGTGAAGAAGATAACCCGAAGGCTTTTGGTGTGTGGGAGGTGATGATGAAGGGAGGAAGAAACGCGAGGGGAAGGACCCGCGTCCAGGAAAATTTATTTGGGCCGCCGAATCTCAAATTACGGTTGAGAAAAAAAAAATCGAGAGGAAAAAAAAAAGTGCCCCGCTCTGAGTGGCACAGAAGGAGAAGGTCCCTGCTGGCAGCCACTGGAGCTGCCCCTCGTTTATTCCCACTTAGCGCGGGGCCTCTTTTTTTCTGGTGATGATTTCCTTTGCGGGTTAAAACTGGTGCCGTTGAAGAACTCTTGGGAAGCTTCACCGCTTGAGAGGGGACGAATAAAAGATCGATAAGGAGATGGAATGATTCTAGAGTGTTGCTAGATAAGTTGTGGTGGTGTAGATATTGCATGGTGCGTCTGCACCAACATAAGACGCGAATCAACTTGGTGTCCTCGTTTGTCGTCCGTCAACATCCATGGCGGCCCAAACAATCCATCCATACCTTGCTTGCCCTCATTTCGCGCCCTGTTCAAAACCCCATGTAACTCTCGGCAAGCTTGGACACAACTGCCGTCTTCTCTTCTGCCTGTTGAGATAATTATCCCATGCACAATTATTAGTACACGTCGGTCATGTCCTCTCCGCGCTGCCTTGCTTTAGTTCTGCCTACCGAGCAACCAGCCAAGCTGCACACATGGGCCGAAGGTTGCAGCTAACCTTCTTTACATTAGCTCAATCAACTTGGAGTGTCATCTGCTCAAGTGACAAGGATGATTGTTGGCTTCACAAATGTCAGAAAGGGACACACCAAAGACAAATCGATAAGCATTTACGGTAGGTACTCAAGCAATCAACGAACGCCATGCCTCAACGCCAAAGCAAAGCCTACACTATCAGACAGCTGCCTGTCCAGTTGTGTATGGCCAAAGTGGTGAACAATCTGCACCTTCCTCCGCTATCATACCTATCCCAGGTCCCTCATCTGAACATGAAAAGTACCGATAGCCTGTTACTATACCCGACGGTCTCTGGCCCAGCGCCATGTCCTGATCCCATTCCAGCCCATCCCGAGAACTATACCAGACTCCATCGCACCGCCTGTGTTGCTTAGGCCGCCTTCGCCTCCTTCTCCTTGGACTCATCGCTGTTCTCCATGCCCTTGTGGCTCTTGTTGGGCAGGCAAATCCGATGGTTCGGCTTGAGGGCATCACAGGAGATCTCAACATTCTCCTTCAGAAGGTCATCCACGCTGATATCGTGCGACTTTGCAATATCCCAGCATGTATCACCGCTCTTGATCCAGTAGGGCGTTGTGGTATCCGGGCAGTTTGGTAGAGGCATGCCCTCATCGGTCGATGTACCAGCACTGTGGAAGAACCAGAACATGCCAAATAGGCACAGCCCGATCAGCATCATAAAGTTGAGGAACGGCCTCATCTCGTTCCGCCACGATAGCTTCTTGTTCTGCTCCGAGACGATGAAGGGCTCGTGATCTTCGGGGATGCGGGATTCTCCGACCTTTGTGAGGCGGCCGTACTCGTTGCCTGGGGCGCTCTCCCAGTAGCTGCCATCGGCATCACGAAATGTGTAGACTTGCTCGTCAGCATCGTAGCCGACTCGCTCCATGCCTTCGGGGAGGCGTTCCTCGTCGGTGTCGTAGCGGGAGAACCGGGACATGGTTACGGATGTTTCGGGTGAGGCTTGATGCGGTAGTTCGAGACAATGGGATACCATAGATCGATGAACTTGAATCAAGAGGAGAAGAGATAACAGGACGATAGATGAACAATCTCCAGTGAGATATGGACCGACCGTCATCACGTTACGAGCTGTAGGATCTCACCCTTGCCAGGGGACCGCGTCATGGCCTTAGTCAGCACCGTTTTCGTTGGTCTGCGCCTCCGCCACGAACCTCGTCCTGAAACGGCCTCTTCATGCGAGCTGAACAATTTGGATGCCTAGAATGCTTGTGCATGGCATTATTTTGTTACTATGCATTGACTCGGCGGCTGTATGTATCATATAATAGGCCTAGAAGGAGGCTGGCTCTTGGCCATGACCGTCAACGAGACGGCTCAACACGACTTGTTACAATACCAGACCGCGAAGGAAGACTCAATGCTACTCAATGTCACTCTTGTCAACACCACTAGGAATCCTTCTCAGCTCCTTCAAGGCTGATTCCAAACCCGATGACTAACCAACTCGCTGACTGTCAACTGCAAGCCACGTCTTTCTGTCCAATGGCATGTTATCAGCATCTGCGCAACTGTCTTTGGCCTAACTTCGACTTAAAGCAAGCAACGGAACTCGCAACATGACAAGATAACCCAAGTTCATTACTATCGTATATCATCAAAATTCTCGTTTACCCTCTAAAAAGATACGAGCTTCTCGAATACCCAAGGCCAAGACTTCCATCCGCCCCAGGCGACTCCAAACAAGGCCACCCAAGCAACTAATCCTCTGCCAACCAATATGCGCTTCACAAACGTCATCTGATTAGCATCATTCAGATGAGGAAACGGTCTCTTGTCCTTTGGCGGCTCCTTGCCGATGAACTCGCACAGAGGTTCCCACCCATCCGTCGCCTGCCACTCCAGTATGGGCTTTCCTCTCTTCTCGGCTTCTTCGCGAACCCAGTCATTGTACCGCTCGTAGAACTCGGCCGTGAACATGTTGGCAATACCAAAGCGGCGCTGGACCCAGGCGTAGCTGGTTCGATGAATCGCATAGTGAAGTCGATCTGTCTTCCAGAGAAACGTGGGCCAGTAGTACCATCGTGAACCAAAGAATGAGTGGCTGTTACCGATGCTCTCCGCCCACGCCTGCGATGATTTCCTCGTGTTCAAGACCACGGCCGCGTCAGGGTACATGTCCATGAGATCAGGCACAAACAACCATCCTGGAAAGTCGCAAGCCGACGCGTACCCGTCGTAGATCTTATGCAGCAGCTTCTGCCTCTTCTCGGCATCCTCCTCGTTGATAGCGTCAATGACGATCTGTTCGCGGTCGGCATGGGGCGCAATGTGCGCCATGTGCATACAAGGGCCCACGTTCAAGACATCGGATTCGAGAGCTGCCTGGAGTGATGATGTTGCACAGCGTGAGAGGCCCAGGCAGAGGACTTGCATACGGGCAACCTTGGAGTCGACCTCCCGGTCGTCGGAGAGGAAACGCATCTTAAACAGTTGAAGGGCTAAGGTCAAGAAGAAAAGTTGGTCTCGATTCAAATATTCGAGAGGAGATCGAGACCAACTCGCAGCAACAGCAGTCATCTTATACTTGGCCAAGTCCCCATTCTCGATCCCCAAGATCCTTGCCCAGAGTCAGCCCTGTGCCTCAAGAATGGGACGCGATGGAACCTGCGTAAGCTCGCCAACTCAACCGAAGGATGCATATCCTTGTTATTTCTCGCCAACTTGGTTTGTGTCTGTGCCCGTTTTACCAATCAATTACAGAACCTCTCGGTCTCGCTTGTCTAGACCTTTTGCCGACGACCCGAAACGGTTGCGTTTTTCGAGTTGCGGATAACGGTAACCCTTCAATCGCCGCAGATCTATAATATGGCAAAGGTTTACTGTATTTCGGGCTTGCAGAGACGTTAAGGGCCAACATTGCGATCTCAATGGGTCTAGTCCGTAAGTCAAGGCCATGGATCTAACCTCGGATAATGCCCACGCTACCAATGAAGAGGATCTGAGTGGGAGATCAATGCCCTTTGACATGGACTCGATAAGAATTCTTATAATTTTAGAGAACTTGTGTATCCAATTCTAAGAATATGCTTATCAAGATTGACCAAGGATAACCTCGAAAGGACAACCCAGCCACAGACCAGAGGGCTAGGAGCAGGTCGCAATGCGTATATCCTCAATCTGCCCTTGAGAGGAAGCCTTGATATCTTCAAACAGATCCTCGATGAGTGTGACGAGCCTATACTCGGCCGTATGATTTGGCACCTGCCACCGAACAGCAGCCCAATCGCCTGGCCTCGAGCGTCAAAGACCACAGACTCCGAGTCTCCGGGTCTGTAGAACCTGCCGCTGTGTCTCTGGCTAGATATGTCATTGACAAGAGTGGCAAACTCTCCGGAGTTGCTTCTGGATATACCGGCGGTGTAAATGTCATCATTAATTGTGCACTTCACCTTGTACTCGTTGAAGGTCCCGTGTACCGGCCTGGACGTCGCGCCAACCTTCCAGACACTAGCTCCAGGAGCCATGGTCTTGTCCTTGAAGGATCCTGAAGGTTGCTGTAGGAGACTCCCCAAAGGTCCTCCTGTAAGGAGCATCCAATCCCCAGTGTTTTGCTTCCCAGGCCTCCCTGTGGGCAGACCCTTCTCACCAATTCGAGACGGGTCAATCTCGATAACCGCTCAATCCAGCCGACCTCCCTCTGTCGTCACCCGATCAAAGCCAAAGGCTAGGAGGACCGAGCCACAGTTATTCTCTTCGTATCGAAGAATGCGAACTTGGCAGCCCCGTCTTGTTCTAACTTTTCCACCTTGATATCCCCATAGCGGAATTCCTCTTCTCTCCAGCCTAGTTCCCCATCCCTGTTCGCTCTGATCCTATCGTTCAAATGCCAGATCGTGTAGTTGTGCTTTATCCTTTCTGGGCTTTCAAGAGTCACAGGATAACGCCTGGACTGTCGGGATACGGTATAGTAGGTCTCCTAAGAGGGTGTGACGTGGTAATTCGTCAAACCACACTTTACCCACCCAGAACTCCCATTGGTTCGGATTTCGATATGACATCCAAGAGTCCCAGAAATAGGGTTGACAATGGCTCCCCCACCTGCACTGAGATAGTGTGCAGCTCCGATGCTGGCCCCAAGGTTGACATGGTGCTCTTATTCCCCCTGAACGAGGAGGTTACTGTCCAAGGCCTCTGCCAGGTTTACTAGAGAACTTCCTGTCGACAGGTTCAGTTGGGAAGCGCATCGGCATCCCATATTGTGCTCCATATACACAACAAAGTCCCAGCCCTAACTGTGGGTGTATGACTCGAGGTCACGACTGATGGCAGTCCATTGAGTTTCATCCGAGTCGTCTTCAAGGGAGATATAGACCGTAGTAGGATTTAGATGAGGATCGGGATAGAATCCAAGTCTAAAGAGCCCGATAGCTGTGACATAGGAGCGTGTTGCCTCGTACGCATCCAGCTTCTGGTGAATCGTTGACCGGAGTTCCAGCCAAGACAAGCCCGGCAGGCTAGGAGCAGGGGCAAGATACTTCTATATGACCCTTTGAGGAGCAGCCATTTCAACGTGCAAAGTCTCTTCGCATCCGACCAAGCATTCGTCGACGAAATTGACAATCTCTCTGATAGCCGGTGGCCAGGTTTTGGGCGAGTCTTCCTTCCATCGATTGATGATGAGCAAGGTTGCGATGCCAGAGATCATTCTTCTCCAACTTCAGGAGTGATACCATAGATAACCAAACCTAGGGGCAAAGGCAAGGGGGTATTGCGCCCGAAACCATCTGTCGAGACTAACACAGGTCCCAGAGACGCAGATCCACTTTTGTAGGTTTGATAACAGCGAATTGAGTCCATTTTGAAGGACGCGGTGCCCCTTGAGGACTTCGAGGCTTGCATCATCCACTCGTATTATAGTTTGCACGAGGTCTGCCCAAGTTTTTCAGCATCCATCTTGCAAATCGACATTAAGGATACCAGCATGGCATTTTAATACTCACCATGCCTTATAAGAGAAAGAGATCTAAGAAAAAACGTATATTCATACACATGATCTTCTGGATGGAGATCCAGGCTAGATGCCTCCTTTAGCGGCTCAACCTCATTATCCGCACATGATACCCAACGTTCAGACCCCCAAATCCAACTACAAGTTCAAATAGGAAATCGCTCTGTTACCCCATTTATGTGACATTGGTCACTTTGCCACGTAGTTTGCTGATGAGTTCCGTGTAGCCCCTAGTCTCAGCCACCGCCAACAACTCGCGCCCTGTCTCGACGTCGTCCCACTTTGACATCCTGTCAATCATGTCCAGAGCAAGAGACGTGTATCCGTGACTAGCTGCGTAGAGAAATGACGCTTGGTCATATTCTCCCTTTCGACAGTCAGGACTAACGCCTCGCTTCAAGAGGTCCTCCATAATGGCCTTGTGGCCGTGCTTGGAGGCAGTCCACAATGCATTGTGGCCATCTTTGTTTGTCCTATGAATATCGACAGTGCCGTGATCTACCAGAATTTTGACGATTCTCTCATGTCCATTCTTTGCGGCATAATGCAGAGGAGTTTGCTGCTCATTGTCCGACTGGTCCAAGTCCGCCCCGCGTTTGACCAAGGCCTTGACATGTTGCTCAAGCCCAAGTTCCGCAGCATGCGAGACTGCAGATCTCCCATTCTGGTCTCGACTATTCGGATCAGCCTCCAGATTCAACATGTCCCTGATAACTTCAGTCCAATCATTGCGGACAGCGAGTGACAAAGCTGGCTGCAGAACCTTATAACGAAAGGCTACTGGACCGACGAAGCAGAGTCTGTACAAAGTCTCGGTTCGATCTCCATCTTCGAGGGCCCGCAAGAGGTTAAGGTGGATCTCTTTCTTTCCATTCTCATCCTCCTCCGGATATACTTTTGTCATAATGCTTCGGTCAAGCCTCTGCTTGATGTCCCAATAGCACTCCAAGATCTCCCTGACAACTAAATCATACTGGGCTCGTCTTGTGTAATTACGACGCATCCAGCCGACTAAGTCATCGCCGTTGAAGTGGCTGAGCATGAGAACTGAGCGGCGATTGACAGAAGTGCGATAGGTTTCCCCCACAGCCCGTAATGCCTGCTCAAAGACTCTGCTTTCTTCTCCTTGCAAGGAGTTGAACTGAACACATGTCCATGTCAACCACGACACGGCCGTACAAATAGATCTTTTCCGGTCTATTTCGTCAAGTATCGCGTCTAGAAGGTCCTGGGGCGGAGGTAGGGGCAACCGCTCTCGCAGGGCTGGAATGATGCAGAGCCACGCATCACGACCAGCTAGCAGACCAGACTCTGCGAAGGCATCTACCATATCGTTGACGGTAGGGTTGCTTGGATGTACTGGACTGTCTTGCATGGCAAGCTTTGTCTCGCCAAAGGTAATGTCTCGGGTCAGCGACACAAGGAGTACAGTCAAGAGATCCTGAGCGACGATGTCGAACGTATCTGTGGAAAACGATTGAACCGTCAGGGCTCGGAACTCGCCTTTGCATCCTGGTTGAATATTCTCCGAGACTGAACTCCAGCCACAGTATCGCCTAGTAAAAATCATGCTTGTGGGCATCCCTTTTTGCAGTCGGTGAAACTGCCCATCAGAACTCGTATCCCACAGACACTTGACACTATACCATGGCTGGCCTTCCAATCGAATAACCACATCTTCAAAACTGACGAAGTGATGACACCAAAAGTTTATCTCTGCTATCCTGTTGGCAATGTCGTCCTCCACGTTTTCAATGTCTGGAGTAAGTGAGACTATCCTGTACACGGATGTGTCGTTTCTTCTCTCCGGGTCGTGACCTTTGAGGACGGGGTCATCAACCAACTCCCACAGCCAGAGACCCAGAATTGCTTCTATATCTGCCGGGTCTATTTCCCAGATGTCCTGTCTCCCTAGACGCATTCGAAGATGAAGCTCAGTTCGACAATGGTCATTCCGTTGCGGGTTATAAGCCACCATAGGAATCGACAAGGAATATTCGCTGCGGGAGGACTTGGTCAAGTGCTTTTCAGCGACTTGACAGATGGCCGTTGACATGTTTCGTGCCATTGCGCGCACCTTGACCGATTCGTCTGTCCATCTCTGACACTTGGAATTCAGAATCTCGTATGGAGGGGCCAAGCCTGTCAACTGGGCGAGGCGTTTTCGAACTGTCAAAAGGTTGTGGAGGGAGACTGCATCTTTCCTTATTGCTATTGGGTAGGAGTCTGTTGAAGTTCGCGGTGTTGAATGCTCATCATGACCAGAATTCTTTTCGAGACTTTCGACGGAGCGCGCATTCGCGGCCCATTCAAACTTCTGCAGCACAATCTGGTACGAGAGCCAGTCTAGCTCATGCCCAGAAACAATATCGAGCTTATCGGCCAGCTGGTTCGAGTTCTTGTCAAGCCTTTGCATCCTGAGGCATCCCCGGAGGATACTCATAACAATGCATACGCCAAGCTGTGCAAGGGATACCCAAGCCTTCATGCCACGAAGGCCGATGAACTGAGCAATGTACCCAATCAACACAGCCAAGACAGCGAAATAGGTCTTCAGTTCAAACGTATCCTGGAACTCTTTTCGTGATGAAGTCCAAACCTGCAACGGGCTTGCCGTGTCCTCTGCGTAACCAAATGGATCAAAACTTTGATCTCCAATGACTTGTGGGCCAGGTTGTAACCAGAACAGTCGTGGCTTCAGTCTTGGGTCACGATGATGTGTCGGTTTCCGTTGAAAACGAACCTCTTCTGTTGTCTGACCGATGAGGTATGCACAACCCCACATACCAAGACACATGAGAGTTGTTCCAGTTATGAACATGACTGGCGCATAGTGCTTCGTGGTTGATGTACGACCTCCGTTGAGATTCCAACCGAGAACCCACACTCCCACACCAGCGAGGATCAAGACACCAGCTTGAAGGAGGATTCCCGTCGCAGCGATGGCAATGTATACCCATTTTGGTCGTTTAACAATGCCCACATTAAGAGAGAGGTTGGGATTGGGAGCAATCTCGTCTGCCGAGACCTTTTCGTTGGCCTTGGTTCTCTCCCAGAAGTCTGAAGCCCGCTCAAAAAACATGCGAGATAGGTTCAACACACTGTCGTCGTAATCTTTTTCATGATATGCCATGGGATTGTAGACAAGCTCAAGCACGTTGGGACGACCCAGAACACGGGCAATGCCGCCCCGGTTGAAGAGTTCGCATACATCTCGGCTCGTAGATGTGCAAAGTTCAGCCTCTACTGTAGCCTCGCCTTCTTGTGATCTTCCGATAAAGGCACGAAGAGATGAGTGGCCACAGACGCGTATTGTGGACACCATGGCGGTCAAGACGCCTATGGGCCCCATGGCGAAGATGAGGTAGTCCAGAAAAGAGGTGCTCTCGCTGAGGTACTGTTTAGTGATAGCTTCGCCGAACAACGTGAGGAGGGGGGCCAGATCGGTCGCCAGGTCGTTAGAGAAGTCGGAAAGGCCATCATCGGCTCTAGCACCAGAGATGAAGGCCCAGAAGAACCAAAGAAATTTATGAGCCATGGTTTGGATGTGGAGGGAATCTAAGGCAGAGGCACATTGAGGTAGTATCCATGCTTCAACGAGCTGACATTAGGCGCTCACCCGACGTTTATATAAATATGGAACCGCCTGGATAGGTTGGGACCCTTGTTGAACGCATGCAACCATGTGGCAGGGCAGCCAACGCCAGCGCCCGTGGTGGGCTGAACCGCATCGCCTTGGGTGAGCGCTTCTGGGGCGAATCAATGGTCATGGTAGTAGGTCGATATCGTCGCGCCTAAACATGAAGGCATTCGCGCAGAAAAAATTGAATGTTTGTGTAGAATAAAAGTTGACGATGTAGGTCAAGCTTCTCAAGACGCCAGTCCATGTCTCTGAATCACATGATTGTCCAGGTAATGTAGCATTCTCTGAGGAGGGAAGCTCCCATGAATGAGAACCAGGCTTGGGGGCGCGGATGCTATACCATTGATGGAAGAGAGAGATGAGATAGACACGATAAGGGAATCAATCTTCATTACTACGAATGCTAAAAACTAGAAACATCATTCGTATCACTCATAACGCATACCCGTCATTCACCCAGTCCTCCTCATCATCACCACCCCTCAAAAAACAACCCCCCATGCTCCCTTGCGATATGCGGATAAATCGTGGTGGACTCCTTCTGCACTCCACAAGCATAGCACCAGTGAGCTCCGCAAGGACAGCTGATGTGGTCGCAGCCTCCAACCTTCTGCGTCACGACTCCGCAGCCTGGACACTCTCTCGAGGTCAGCTTCTTCTTTCCCTTGGTGCAGTCGTCGCATCGCCAGTCGACTAGCTCGGGGGGAGCACCTGCGGCACATGCTCTCTCTACGTACTGCTTTGCGAAGCCGCAGCCGGAGCACCAGGCGTATACCCATGAGCCGGCGTCGTCGACTGCCTTGCGTAAGTCGCCCAGATGAGTGAGTTCAAAGGCGGTAACTGTCTTGGGCGCAGGGATGCGGCGGCAGAAGGGACATGAAAGAGCCGCCACGTTGATAGTACGTCCCCGGGCGTTGATGCCGTACCAGTCCTTGGAGCAGCCGTTGCAGATGAGCTGGTCGCAACCAGATCGACCACAAGCACGCTTGAGCAAGTCCTTTCGGAAGTCGGAGAAGCAAAGGCTGCAAACGCCTGCCTCGGTGCGGCGCGAGAGAACCCAGCGCTGCAATGAAGCCTTGACCTCGTCCTGGTTCCGCACAAGCTTGCCAGCGATGGTAAGGGAGCTTGTGTCCTGCCCGGGAATGACCTCAACCTTCTCGGGGAGGTGAGCGAGGTCGCAGTGCGATGCAGTGTAGAACAGAGACCGTCCGTTGAAGGTCTCGGCGATGGCCTTATCATCGTTTCGCAAGATCCACTTGGTACCGTTCTCCTTAGCAAGCGCCTGAGCCGTAGTATCCTGGCTGATGATGGTGACAACGTTGGAAGCGCAAGCCGAACACTCAAACTTGTCAAGGTCCAGGTTCTTGGGACGATACTCCTCAGGCCAAATCACTCGGTTGAGACACTTGTGGCACTCAACCAGCGGAGCCGCACCCGCTGACCCCTTTCCATCATTGTGTCGGCAGTAGAAGCACTTGGGGCGAACGCGAAGAGCCTTAGGGTTGTAGACGACGTACTGAGCTCGACACTCATATCGACAGCACTCTACCCAGGTGCCCATAGACTTTTCATTGTGGTCCTCCGACACGTTCACATTAACCCGGTTCTGAAAGTCCTCACTACGGGTACAGGCCTGGCACTGACACTTAGTTGCCCTGAGGGAACAGAATCCGCAGATACCTCGCTCGCTCATCATGGTGACTGAGCGGGGGAACTTGCAGGTCTTGCAGATGACGACGGGGCCCAGAGCAACCTTGGTCATCTCAGGGCGCCAGCCAATCTTGGCCTGCAGGGTCGTCTTGAGGTTCATCTCGAGCATCTTGTAGTCGACCAAGGTCTCGAACAGCTTCCGGTCGGCTTCCTTCAGGATAACTGCCTCTGCGTTGGGGCGCTGCGTGGTGCCCTCAGACACACGCTTCTCGTAGTCTCGGTCCGCATCGAGCAAGAGACCAAGACATCCAGTATTCCATGTCTCAGGAATATCGATCGTGTTCCATTTGTCGGAGAAGGACATGAGCTCCTGGTCAGCCACCTCACGTAGAGGAGCGATTCCCATTCGCAAAGCAAGTGCCGCAAGCACGGCGGCGGGACGTGACGTGATCATGGTTCCAGGCAGGACGGCGTGAAGTAGGATCTTCCAGAACTTGCGGTTGTGCTTGAGATCCGCCAGTGCCATGGGAATCTGAGGGACCTCTGCGGGATCGGCGGCCTTGATGTGGGCAGGAAGGTTCTCCTTCTTGTCAACATAGTTGAGACGAGTCAAGACCTTTCCCAGTCGTCGAAGAATGCGGTAGTCGCAGGACCGTCCAATCTCGAGAAGCTCTGCTCGGGTGAACTCGTTCAGGGGACGGTTGTCCTCGCCCTCGGCACCAGGGGCCGAAGTGAAATCCTCAGTTGGGTCCAGGTACACCACAGGGAAACGGTCCTCCTCAGGGACAGCCGCAATCTGCTCCTGGATCTCGGCAGCATAGTTGTAAGACTCCTCTAGCCATGCCTTCATACGCGCCTTTTCATTGGTATCTGCGATACGACTGACCTCAAGTCCGAACATGGTGATTAACTCATCACGGTGCTCGCTGGTGCGATCATTACAGACAGTTCGCCAGAGGGTGCCGAAGATGGGGTTGACAGAAACAGCCGACACGTTGGATGCGATAATGCGACGGAGCTGCTCCACAGCCAGCTTCTTGTAGCCTTCGTCCTCGACGTAGCGCTTAGCAAAGTTTCGTACACTGGGCCCTCTGGCCTTGAGGAGCGTAGGCATATCCTTGAGGGCGAGGGCCGTGTCCTTGATGTTGGTAGTGACTGGCTTCTTGGAGCAGTCGCGGGTGTATCCGGTGACATAGTACTTGTCGAGCAAAGAGTTGGTCTCTGACTTGGCCTTGTGGATATCATCAACGGACAGGTAACGCTTGGTGCTGCCGACGACGGTGGCGTCTCCCTCGACTGCCTTTCCCGCACCCATCCACGTCAGAAGCAATCCCAGAGTCAACCGCGAGATGTTTTCGGCCGTGATAGTTGCTGAGAAAAAGGCACCTCCTGTGACAGCAGACAGATACAGATATGAACTCCAAGAACTGGGGTTTCCCTCGCTCAGGATGGAGAAGACGACGGCCTTCTTGGGCCCTGTTCTAAGGGTCGAGGCAGCTGATACCCAATCGGCAAAGAGGAAGCCTGTTCCGCCATAGCTGTCCATCTTCTGTAGCACCGTCTTTTCCTTCTTGTAGTTTGATCCCTTTGTCGATGCGAAATGAGGAGGGGCGTCGGTATAAAAGAGCATAACGGTCGTGGCGTCCTCTCGCATCTTCTGGTACGCCAGCGCAAGGCCAGTCTTGGTCGCTTCAGGCCAATCACCACCGTAGCCAGCTACGATGCCTCGAGCCATGGAAAGGACCTCATCCTGGGGGACGATGTCGGGACCGGAGACGGCGCCAGAGGGGGAACACCAACCGGACCATTCGGTGAGTTCGCCGCCACAGTAGTCGCGATAAGCAACGACGCCGATGCGCTCGAAGCAGCCGGTGAGGGCGGATAAGCTGATAATCTCTGGGAGGGACTTGTTGAGGGCGTGGATAAACTCGCCCATAGATGCTGTAGCGTCAAGGACGACCAAAAGGTCGTGAGGACCACGAGTCTTGGCCATGGTTGATGATGATGATGATCTGGGGAGCAAGAGACTCCTCGACGGAGTGGCTGAAGGTCTTTATAGCCATCTTGACACTACCTACATTGATCATTGATCGCGCCTGTTCATTTCCACATTCACTGGGAAGGTGTTTGTTGCGGTGACTCAGGCCGGTTCGAGCTTCCATGAAGCTGGCCGGTGAGTCGTAGGTTTTGGAGTGAAGGAAGGTTTAAATGAATCCCTGTGCTGCGCCTTTGACCAAGCTCCCAACCCAAAGATCCATCCAATGCCAACCCAGCCCGGAAGCCTAGGCTCTGACCCCGCTAAGGCCCTGATTATGAACTAGGGTCAAAATGAATCATGCTTTGGTTTTTCTTATTAAATAAATGAGGGATATACTTGCCTTGATTTAGTACCTATTCTAGCGGGGGATATAAAAATTAACTATTTTTATTATATACTTATGCCTAAAGATTAGTATTATTATATATTATACTAGCCGGGATTTATTATAGGCTTTAGGTTACTTATAAAGGCAAGAGGTATATTAATTATATTATTTTTTATAATTTATTTTAAACTTAGCGAGAGGAGGTAATTAAAAGCTATTTATAGTCTTAATTTTTATTAAAAATAATATCTAAAAATAAGGAAAATAAAGAAATTATTTACCTAATTAATAATAATAATCTCTTTAATAATAAGGAGCTTTTATATAA
>JABCKD010000391.1:0-34794 GCA_013186415.1 Fusarium sp. NRRL 66088
CCCTTGCCCCCTGCCCCCGGCAAGCCGTGTACCGAGAATAAAGTGACAAACCCTTCCAAATGGAAGGTCAGGACCGTTTTTCGCGAGCATGGGGCTGTTGTTGTTGCTTTCTTTTTTTTTTGAATTGCTCTCCTCGGTTACGGCGGAGGGAACTTTTGGTGCATATTGGGAGCGATCTGAATGGACGATGCATGGAAGCTATCATCTGCGCAATTTGGTTGAATAGAACAAGATCGACTGTGAATAAGCTCGCGTAGAAAGGATTCAGCTTGTTATCACAGTGAAAAGAAAACGCCACGAGGCAGTGCCAGCTTCGACATGACATGTCGCCTGTTTGCCACATCACACCAGACGGGACAGGATGCGTTTCATCCTCTCATCCTTTTTTCTTTCTTGTCTTACCTGATGCAATGTACACGCAAGACACTCTGCTTTTTCCTTCATGCCCGCCATAACCAACAACAAAATGGATCCCCCCAGCTCCCTCCCCTGTCTTTTGCGGGAGAGCATCCCGCAGGTTCGTCCTCGCAGTGGATACCATTTTAGCCTCCTGCAGAATATACCTTGGCTTCACATGAAAAGAAGACGATTATAGGTGACTAAAAGTTGAGAGGATTCAGGCCATCCCGCATGTTTAATTGCTTTTTTTTCCTTGGTCGTCTACGCATCTGTGAAACCCCAAAGCGCCACAAAGGGGAAGAGAAAAGAAAAGAAAGAAAGGAAAGGAAAAAGGAAAATTTAGTCCCGGTGCATGTTCTCCACGTCCACCTGCCAAGTCTGGTGAATCAGAATCGTCTGGCTAGAGTGACTCGTCCGACTCTGCCCATCCCACGTCGCATCCCCAGCCGCCGCCTTGTTGGCTCTGTGCTTGGGCAAATCGACCATCTCGAAAACCTGGCTCTGTTGCGATTGGGTAGTGGGGGGTTCCTTTACCGTTCGTGATCGGCTGCCCATGGCGCTGTTCTCGGCTGACTTGTAACCTGCGTATCCCGCCCGGTTGGTTGGGTAGCCGTTGCTGCTCGACTTGCCCTGTCGGCGGAGATCGTCGATCCGGATCTGGCCCGACTCTAGGCTGTCGAGGAAGGGTTTGAAGTTGGGGACGCAGACTGTGAGGATGGCGAGACATTGAACTAGTTGGATGGCGATGGCGGCTTGCCAGATGGAGAAGGAAAAGTCTGTTGATGAGATGGCCTTGTTGGTGTAGTAGATCTGAACAGCAATAGCGGGTGTGACACTGGATGTCAATGTCAGTACTCTTATTGAGGATCTAGGAGATGTATCGGGAGACTTACAGAATACGACTTCCAAAGACACTCATCACCAAGATCTTCTTGGACAGCGATGTCCGAATCTTCATGACATTCTCGCACATCACCACCACAATGGCTAGATCCGTGATGATGTTGGCAATAGAGTAGTAAGTCCAGAAAACAGTGCGATTAATGCACTTCTCATCATCGTCGTACAGCCACGGCGTAGGAAGACTGCATTGAAAGAAGCTGACGATGAGGGCAGTGAGACCCCAGAGGCCAACGACAGCCTCGCAGGTGATAAAGATCCATTTTTGGCTCTTTTGACCCATAATTCGGAGACTCATTGTGCCTGAGAGCTTGCAGCAGAGCAAGGACGTGATGAGCATCGCGTTGATGGCATATTGCGTCTACGGTCGCAAGCTTGGTCAGTTGGTGGGAGGGAGTACAGGATGCAGGCATTTACCTTGAAGAATATCTCGACATCGTCAGTGCTCAAGGTGTCAAAATGTTTCCCAAGGCCATGGTCGCATGCGACAAACACAACGGCAGACTGGACAACTGAAAGAAGCTGCAAAATACAGTGAGCATGAACGCTGAGGCCAAGACAGTCATACTCACAGTTGCGACAATAGTGAGAATATCATCGACCCTCAGAGCCTTGATCATGTGAATCTTTGTTCCCATGCGCACAAAACACGAAAGAATGGCCACGACCAAAAACATCATGGTCAAAACCTGAACAAGCGGAGACTTGTTGGAGTCGGTAATGACTCTCTGCGTAGAACTCATGTTGGGCGATCCAGCGACAACAGTAACATGGCGTAAAAAGGGAGAAAACTGAGAAACGAGAAAAAAAAGAGCTACAAGTCTGGCCCCGAGAGTGAAAAGGCAATTAAGAAAAGGGATCACTGCAGGCGAAACAACGGTCACATCTTGGGAAAAAGCGGCACAGATTCATGGCCTATAGATTGGTCTCACGGCTTGCATCTCCCACTCGTCATGTGAATTCCCTCCTACCCCAACACGCACTGAAAATGGAAAGCAAAAGAAAAAGGACCAGAGTCAAACGAGGGATTTCAGCTCTGCTAAGAAAGAGTCTTTCTTATTGACTCCCTGTAGTGTCCTATTCGGCGTCCCAAGCCCTGTCGTCACAGAATGAAGAGGCCTCAGCTCATCACTCAACCCCTAACAGATCTTAAAACCGCCAGATGGAGTTACCGGAGCTGAGTGGCTGAACGGTCCACGTATTGCAACCCGTATTAGGAAGTCTTGTGCTGATCCTGATACATGGGTTCTCAGGTGTTGGACGTGGTTGGACTCACAGTTATAGTAGCATCCAAGAACGTTTGATATCATAAAAAGCATTTTCGAGAAAGAATGAAAAAAAAAGAGGCCATAATCACGCATGAGAGACCAATTATGCCCTGAGGTGCGGAATCACACTCTTCACAGGTCTGACACCCCTGTAAATCTGCAACCCCCATGAACAGGGGTGTCAAGGACCAACAGGCAAATCAGCAACGGTACAATCGGTAGATCGACCCGAACAGTGTCCGTGCAATCACCTTCCATAACAGTTTGAAGGCCCGACTCGTAAAGAGCTGAAGGATCCTCGCTTCGCAAGAACTGGTCAGCAACAGATACTGAGTGTGAATCTGACAATCACAGTTCCGTCACGGTGATACAGGTGGATTAGGTTTTCTCCTGCATATCTAGGACCATTATCCCGTGCGGTGTGGCGCCGCATCACACCCCTGATCATATCCCTGCCGTTCGTTCGGTGGCGTCCGACATCGTCAATAGGGAAACGGAGAAATTGGCGCAAAACGGACGACCTTGCTGGGGCTCTGTGATGAGTGTGGTGGTGTGGTTTCCAGATTGTCGGTTTTGGTGGGTGTACGGAGTACTCTCGAGCCATCTGTGTCTCCCCTCATATCACTGCTGCAACCTCTTCCCTTCGCTCAAGATCGACACCTCCAATACCGTGTTGAGCTTTTTTTGTTTGTGAAAAGAAGTAAAAATATCCGTCATGACTTTTACACTGCTCGAAGTTGATCTTTCCAACGACTTTGATCAAGTTATTGAGTGTCAATGGGCTTCTTACGAGAAACCTTATCAACCTTTCTTCCGCCTCTTTTGTCCTCTTCTTGGTGACGGACCTTCTTCCAGGGAAGAGTCACTCAGGGAATCTACTGCCCGTCAGCTGATATGGCACGATACTGATTCAACGAGCTACTGGGGCAAGGTCGTTAATGACGATGGCACCATTGTTGGTGCTTGTCTTTGGAAGATATGCCCGACCAACCCATTTGAAGACTACAACGCTCATGAAGATGCCAACTGGCATCCTGAAGGGGAGAGACGAGAATATGTCAGTAGGTGTCTAGAGCAGTTTGACCTACCGAGAAGCAAGATGGGAGCGCGACCGCAAGTTTGTAAGTAGTCTATGCCGTCGATCTGCGCCTCTGCTAATACTACAAGACCTCAACATCCTCTACACGCACCCAGACTACCGCCGTCAAGGCGTCGCCGACATGATCCTCAACTGGGGCAAGAAGAAGGCCGACGAGATGGGCGTCGAGATGTGGCTTGACGCAACCGAGCTCGGCGTGCCTGTTTATAAGAAGCACGGGTTCACTGTCGTCAACGTCAACCGGCTGCAACCTACCAAAGAGACGCCGGGCGAGGAGTGGAGGGAGATTGAGAGGGAGCTGCAGCCTATGACTTTTTGGCAGATGTGGAGGCCTGCTGGTGGTGATTATGTGGAGGGCAAGTCTGTCAAGCCTTGGGAGAGTGACTCTTGGCAGAGTGATAGCACTGAGGAGTAGGGAGTGATATAGTGTTGATCGTATAGTGATGCATGGCGTACACTTTCAATCCGATTTTGTTCATCTAAATAGTCCCAGTACCAAACTTATGCATTTCACTGCCCTTCATCCCACCTAATATAGACCTCCCAGCTGTTATAGGGTAGTACGCTTCAAGGTTGGACATGAGGGTATTCCCATGTGAATGAGGGTCAACACCGTACCGAGGGGACATGTGATAATTCTCCGCAAGCTCCATAATAAAAAGGTCAAATATCCCTTCTCAACGTTACAGCCTGATCCTTGGCCTGGGAATTCTCTTAGTGTAAAAGCTGGGATTGTGAGACAGACAGGCACGCATTTATGCAAGAAAGGGCCAGGTGGTCCCGGAGGTAACGCTGGCACTCATGTTCATGGATAAGATCAGCAGCGATCGCCCATCATGATTTTTATTTGGCTTGGCACGTTAGGCATTTTGATATGAATGATAAATATGCATTTGGTTTGTATTATTCAGAGCCACTGGATGTCCAGGTAGATGGGCTGCTCACTTGTCAGACACCAAGCAACTCGACCAAATTATAAACAAGGCACTCAGACTTGGTAAAGGCAACTTTTATTCAAAATCTATAACCAGTCTAACTCTCATGTCTCCCTCTGACTTGACTTGGTCTATTGAGCCTGGGGGTACTGTGAATTTGACATTACAAAGCACCCTCCTGCAATCCAGAAGAGCAGGATCAGTTTCCAAACTAATACCAGAAGACAAAGGCAAATTCTTTTGAGGAATCGATTTCTTGATCTGCCAAAGGGTTGATTGACGCGTGCCTTGTTGAACGCACTGCACCGATAGCCCTATGCTGCGACTCGCCCGCCTATAGACATCAATACTTAGGACGATGCAGTTCACGTTGTGCTGCCCTCTTCTCGTCTGAGACCCAGTCCTCACAGTTCCTGCACAATGAAGCTTCAAGCGCTGGTTATCCTCTTCGCGAGTGCGGCCTCGGCTATCTCGCCGCCAGTTTGCAATGAGCGCTCCGACCTTTGCAAGTCGCTGTCCAAGCAGGATAAATCACCGTGTTGGCGCAAAATTAGTATACGTCAACTTAAACATGCCTATCTGGCAAAACTAACTGTCTAGCAAAGAAGAACATGAAACTGGAAACGTGCCTGGCTCCTGCACACACGGTCACATCCACACGCACCATCCGTCCAACCATCATCGTGGTCATCACGCTGCAGCCCGCCGCAGTGACCAAGAAGGTGACCCGGATGACTACTGAGACCGGTGCCCCGTGAGTACTTCTCTGATGATTCATCCCATGTACTAACTGCTGCAGTGTAACTCCCCCAACCATCACCGTCACTGCCAACGTCGAGACTATCACAGGCCGATACCATTCACACCACCAATTTTGTCGCCATCACTGAGACCGAAACCGAAACCGAGGTCGTCACTGAGATCAAACTCATGTTGGAACAACCTTCACACATTTTCGCTGCCCTGGCTAATGGTTGTGCAGAACCGAGACGAAGACATGCACTGATCTTTGGTCACCTCCTGAATGCGATGATAGACGGGTCATTGGCAGCAAGCGTGAATTACGCCAGAAGCGTGCCCAGATACCTGCTGAATGCTGCAAGACCCGTTTCCCAGAGGTGCGCCTGCCGTATATCCCTGCTCACTATCATAGCTTGCCTCCTCATCGCGACCAAGGGACAAGAGCCCAACAGTCACAGTCACGAAGCCCGCCACCACTCTGACCATCTTCAAGATCACCTTGAAGAGACCTACAGTCACTAGAACAGTCACCCTCACTCGTTATGCCCCAGGCACTACCGTGTCAGCTCCCGAGACGACCGAGACCATCACCGAGCATAGCACTCAAACCGACCATACCCTCGTCACAGTCACCGACGACGTCACGGACTTTTTTACTGAGACCGAAACGGAGGTCACAACCACGGTAACGACAGAGACTGAAACCGAATGGGTTGTCCAGATGGCGTCCGCATGCAGCAACCCCGATATCCTGAGAAAGCCCAGATCCCTCTCAAACCCTACCGTCTTCTTCAAGAAGAAGTTTGAGAATCCTTCAGTTACTGAATCAGAACTCACCAAGATTTGCTGCGATACCTGCTTTACCAACCCTGACTGCGCCTACTTCAGAGTTGCGTGGCCGCACTGCGAGGGCACTCACTCCAAAATTGCCAACTCATGCTACCCTTCTCAGTGCCCGTTGGTTAAGCCGCTTTTCACTTGGAGCATGACGCTTACTCCTTGGACTTTTTATGCGGAAAATTGTTTTCAGGCTTGATTGAGGTCTGATGGCTCGTATGTAAAATAGAAAAATGAATTGGTCGCTGTGATCTGAGAATCTGGAAATGACCAGGGAAATGGTTAATTCAGGCCGCTTCGTTACGATTCATAAGTGTGTGTGAAGCCATTAATAGCCAGAAGCATCGACCATCAGACAACATTAGACAAGTCCAGGTGTCTCTTATATACATTGAGACATTAGTCCATACAAACTCAAGCCTAGATGCTTAATAGTCCTCGCACGTCAAGCCCATTTGTTCACTAGCAAGTCAACGTAGGCCTTTTAGGCGAGTGATTCGTATGAAAGGCGTCTTTGTGAGCTGAATTACTGAGGTACTCATGCATAACAGCAAGGATGCCGGTTTCCTGTGCCTGGACTATACGATTACTTCAAATGAATTCTTACAAAACATAGCTGTATCACAGCCGCATGTTCAAGTCATCCCTGATTCCATATCCTAATACTCAGTATCTCTTTCACAGCAGTGATTCCGGATGCTATGTGCTTTTCGTTGTCACTATAAATAAGTCTTCTCGGGACTTCCCCGGTGCTCAAGTCACCGCTCGCCCTACCGTTCAACAGTGGAAAGCAACCAAGACAACTGAAGCCGGTTAAGAAGCCACGATGTGCAAACAGACCTACGATGAGTACAAATGCAGGCGATGCCGGGTCGTTTACCTGTGGTATCAATGCCATGAGATGTGCGCCGAGGCGCTCTCACGGGTTCCGGTTTTTCGTTCGTGTACGACCTGGCGACCTACCATCTCAAATACACACTATGGCATATGTAAACGATGCCAGGTAGATGAGGAGAAAAAGACCCGCGAGGAAGCGGAAAGAGGGACACGTACGGAGGAGAGAACAGTCAACATGTATGATTTATTATGGTAAAGGAGGAGAGGTGAGGACCCTGAGTGCTAAATTTCAGCCAGTAGCGAAGGAAACCATGGTAGTCGACAATAGGTAGGCCACGGACATATACTGAAGATCGAGCTTATGTGTTTCAACTTACAGAATACAGGCCAAATTTATGGCATCGGCGCTTTGAATCTCATTTCTGTGCCAGCAATACTCTCAACCCCAGCTATCGGCCTTCCTAACCCTTGAGTACCTTGTTTCTGTATCCATGGCTTCAGCCACGACCAAGGTATACTGCACCTTGTACAGTCATTCAGAGGTATGTTACTTTCAATAGCGCAAAGATCGTTCTGAAGATCCTTGATCCTGCTTAAATCAGAGGTCGATAGATGCTGGCTGGGTTGAGTCACTAACGGCCCTGAATATCCTCTCAGCCAAAGGAAGAAAAGTAACATAGTAAGTTCCATAGTAAGTTCTCCGAGCCGCGTCGCCGCTCATTCAGCAGTCTCTCCATCATGACCTAGGTTGGCACAGATATCAGACTTTACAGTGATCCAAGTTGGTGTTTTCAGCCCCCCTCTTAACATCGAATACTAGCCCGCAGTCGTCCTATTCATCTCCATTGCAGAACTTCCACGGCAATGATTCATTCGCCTAATAAAGCCTCAGGTCATTCATTATCACCACGTAAACGGAGGCCGCGACTGCTTTTCATTTCAAGTATAAGTAGCCCTCAGCGTCAACCCAGCCACTTCTTTACCACTCATATCTCCCAAAACTGCGACAGTCGAGACCTTCGGACAACTCAAAACAACCACCACGGAGAACAGAAATCAAGCATTGCCGACATGTGCACAGAGACCATCACTCAGTACACTTGCAAAAAGTGTGCCTATCCCCACAAGAAAACAACAGACCATGAGCTGTGCGTCAAGGTGCGCGAAGGAAAGGGCAAGTTCAAAGTCTTGGGCTCATGTGGCAAGACGAACCGTGTACAGAAGAGCGACAAGACTGAGTTGTGTCCGCTGTGCCGGCTAGCCAAGGAGCAGAAGGATAAGGAAGGATCCTGAACTTGGAGAAGGCGCTTGTGTAGCGGATCATGATCCTCTAGGACCAAGACTTGCTCGGTAGTATGAAATCATGTAGATGAAACTGACATGTGAAGCTCACTGAGTTCTGCAAGCTTGCACTTCGCAGCGAGATGACAAACACCGCCTCCACTTGAACAGTAGGCCCAGTTCTGAGTAGGGACATGTTCAGGATTCTTGGTCTAGCTTCGACAGTTATATGCTTGAATAGGGTGCGTGCTTAGTACACTTTTAGTTGGTGGACTTGATTGCAAACATAAGCTATTTCGTGAACTATCTAACAACTACAGAGCGCTTCCAATCACTCCACTCAGACACTCTATCCCGCAAAGGTTCCAGGTTGTGGCCCAAAGAACTCACCCTCCGATACCTTGAGTCGAGTACAAGCATCAACCTCGCAGCCACTATCCGCACTGTTTCCAATCCAGTTGATATCCGCACCATGATAGCTAACGGCAAAGAAGATGACAAGAGCCGCAAGTGCGATTCCAGTCTGCCAAGCAGCCGAGAGCACATAGTTATACTTGGACCAAAACGTAAGATATCTCTTACGAATGACAACCCAGGACAACCAGCCTGGAATAACGGCAGGCCACATGTATGCCAAGTTGTAAGGTGACCAAACGTGACCGCCACTGAAAATGACAACGGGGTGGATCTTGGTAAGCCAGTGCTTCTTGGGGAGTCTGCGGGTTGCGTAGTAGTAGATGATGGGGAAGACCAGGCCAACGGGGAAAGCAGCAAGCAGAGCAGTATACTGTGCTCCTGATCCAAAGACCTTGCGGGGTGCGAGGGAACCAAAGAGGACGGCGGCAGTGAAGTAACTCTCGACGCCAGGGCAGGTGAATTTGTCCTTTTGATTAGTCTCACAGATGTTGGGGATGCTGGTGATTTGGAAATTCATGACAGCGGTACAGACAAAGGCGGACACAATAGCTATTGAGAGAAAGTTAGAATAGTCATCTAAAGTCACGGGTTTGACACTTACTCGCTATCGTCTGGCACCAAAACGTCTGGCGCTGGGGAATCTTGAGATAATGGCCAAGCTTGAGATCGTTGGCAAAGTCGAGAGCGTGAGCGACAGTCACATAGCCAAAGCCTTTGAAGAAGTTCATCTACAAAGAGTCAGTCCTGTTGTAATATTGCCACCAGGGTTAACCTACTGCCAAGGCATTGCCAGGTTGCCACGCTCCTCCAATGAACTCGGCAAGGACATTGTACTCAACCTCGATACCAGTAGTAGCGAAGATAATACCGGTAGGAATGGTGAATAGAATAGCAAGTGCAATTCCAAAGAAGACTGTGCCCACGCTTGTGTTTGTCGGCCAAGCCGCGACGGAGACGATACCGAGAACAATTCCAACAATCTATCGAACGTGTTAGCTGGGGGAGACACATGAGCAAAACGGCAACTGACGTTGAGAATCAAGTACCACCACTCTGGAACCTCAGTATAGTTCTCCATGAGCCTCGTGTGAATATCCTTAAAGTCGTTGACCCTGCCGTTCTTCTTAATGCTCTCCACTAAAGACTTGAATCCCATCTTGATGTCATTCCAGTGATATAGAGCCGCATAAGAAATGACGGCACTGTACACAGCAAAGAAATAGATACTATTCCAAGTCAGTTGAGGGCTCGCGAAGGGGTGAAATAACTGACTAGTAGGTGATTGAAGAGGCAGCAATGTAGACTTGGCTGTAAGCTTGGTACTTGCTCTCATCCAACAATCCGTGCCCATCGAGGATGGACGAAACGTCGTACTTGGCACCAGTATGGTCAAACATGGTGTTTGTGTTGATGGGTAGATATCCCGTGTTGAATGTGTTTGTCCAGTACATGGCGGCAATGGTGATTCCTCCCAACACGCAGCCGATAAACATGTTGAAGGTGACGTGGAACGGCACCAACAAGGGGTCAACGTTGTAAGTGGCGACGTTCCAGTCAAAGGTAGGGAAAGGGTTGAGACCAAGGCCCTTCTTGACGCCAGTGATGGCCGCAAGGGTAAAGTTGTCGGGTGCGATCCAAGCCAGCCAGTTGAACAGAGACAGAGCAGAGGCGATGTGCTCAGGGAACCAGAACCAGACAAACATGGCGCCGAATGACATGAGGAAGAACTTGTATCGGGTCATGCTGTATTTTCTGTTGAAGGGGCCTCGTGCAACCGTGTTGCTCTCTATGGATGGTTAGTTAATACGCTGTAGTCTTCTAGTACCGAGGTTTCTCTTACCAGTGTGAAGACTTTGGTTGAGTGCAACTGTGGCCAGCGAACGAGGCCAGATGCAAAATGATGGGTAGACCAAGAATCTTCGAGCCAGTCCAGCGAGTCCGAAACCGAGCAGGTTCATCGACAGCTAACATGGTCAGAAAGTACCACAAAAAGTAATGCCTCAGAGAAACGCACCGAGAGGCAGACTTGGAATCCAAAGTCTGCTGCAAATGGCATGTCAAAGTACTTCTTCAACCAAGCAGTAAAGATGATGTATCGAGAATGAGGTAAGCTCGAAGCAACATTGGCCATAATCGAGATCAACATGTGCTCCTTCTGATTAAAGTGTCCCGGGTTCAATCTATTAGTCGAACCAAACAAGGTAAACTCCCCAGTAGGCATCCACTTCTCCCAGGCTTTTCCAAGAGGGAACGAAAGAAGCTGGATAACCGGAGCTTGAAGCTTGATAAACGGCTGACGAACCGAAAAGAGCTGGTTGACGAAGCTCTGTATGATGACAAAGAATAGACCGATAACCCAGGCTCGGATCGTGCCGGCGGGCGCCGAGGGGTCGTCTTTGTTGCTGACGACGGCGCGAACTTCGGCGTAGGGTGAGTTCATGGTCAGGAGAGCGACTTCCGTCTTGATGTCTGTAATGAGGTCATGGTGCTTTTCGGGATTCTCCAAGATATCTTCGTTTTGAACGAAAGCTTGAAGGCGAATGATGGAATCCGTGTTGAAGTTGGGATCATGTTCATGAAAGTAGAGCAACGTCTCGACACGCTGCCCAAGTTAGACCTGACATATCAAGGTGGTAAAAACAACTCACCCTCTTCGCTTCATCAAGATCGATTGTCCTTCCAAACTGCTCAGCCTCAAGAAACTCCTCAGCAGTAGCCCCCAGCAAATTCGCTTTATCAGTAACAGACCCGCTCGTCGAAGGTCTGTTTGAAGAATCATCCTGTCTCTCCGCCAACACGGCAACATCACCCGACACGGGCTTTTCCGTAACAGCAGCCATCTTTCAACGCAGAATGTTGTATGATGCTGAAGAAAAACGCCCCCTCCTTGAGCTGCGTGTGGTCTGGCTATATAGCAAACGCACGCCACCCAGTCATTAAACCTTTTTTCGCGGCGCTTTCTCGGACGGAGAAGAAAACTACGTGGGAACATGGTACCTTGGCGCAAGTCTATAAACAGAAGGTGACCACGTTTATCCTCGAAAGGGGAGATCAGGTATGGGCTCTACCATGTTGTTTACTAACGGGTATCCCGATGGTGCTCCACGCTGGGGCATAGTGTCTGCAAGAACTCGTGGGTCTGAGCGGGAAGATTGCCGGAATGAGATCCTTGGATGATGTTCATTATCTGCATGGGGATCCGTCATGAGCTTCTCAGGTCGATTGTGCGTCGATTCCAATGCAATACCGTCCAATACCTGCTCACATCCCCGTATCCTCCCACATACCGCCCCTTGTCCCCTCTATAGTACGGAGCTGTTTCCCATAGAAAACTATCTGCCGAAAAATCGTGCAAAAATTCCCTCTTTGTCTTAGAATCGACATCTCGAAGCTTAATGACGTGCTTGTAAAGTGGACTCTACAAATGGGGCCTAAGCAACAACCCCTTGTTCGGTCTCCATCATATAAAGTTTTCCCGTCATGGCGAAAGAGGGCCCTGGGCTTGAGAAATGATGCCAAGACTGTCTATTACGTGTTTCAAGACAGATTTCGACATGATTTTATTACAAGGGGTATCTATGTCCGTGGTCTAGAAGCATTAGTATAGCCAGCTAAATCACAACGTCATCCAATTCCCGATTTTTCCGCCTTGTCGAGAATCGCGAAAAGCCTCAGACGTCAGATGAGAGGGCGCAGACAAGTGACATCTTTTTTCTCAGAGACGGGAAGTCTAACCTTAGCCACCAAGCCTATCTCAACGACCGATAATCATAAAGAACCCGATTTCCAACACAACAAATTTAATGACGTATTGAACCGCCCAACGACCGATGCACTGCCCATCAACTAGTACCTAGTGCCCGTTGAGAGCGTTGTACTACTGACTTGAAGTACCTATTGCCCATGAACCTGATACTCAGGTGTCCGATTATCCTCCTCATCATCATAATTCCACGTGTCTTCAATATCATCTCCAATCTCGAAAATGTCAGCCCACTCCATCGCACTCCATTTCTGCGGTTTCTCTACCGCTTCCCGGAAATGCTTCATCGCCAAGACAGTCTGCTCCGCCCATCTTTCCGGAGTGACAAGGCCTGTGCCCGTTGCCATGGGAGTCATGAGTATCCTCGAGATCTTGTTGTTCTCAGATGCTGTGCGATTATGCTTGTCAATGGCGCAAAGCAAGCTCCACACGGCATCGTAGACAATCTCTCTATCCCACCTAACGTCCATGGGAACGCGCATCGTAGGGCACAGGGCCAGGAACTTTGTCCCCCAAACATTCATCGATCGCTGATGGAAGGCTTCCGGAATTCGAACTATTGTGCAAGTTCCTGGAGGCGCAAAGCCTCGCCATTCATCATATAGCTGTTCTTGGGCTGCGCGAGTAAGCGCCATATAGTCGTCGCCAGGTGAGAAGGCGAGAGAGATGGCATCATCAAAACCGCCATCTAGCTGACCATATGAGTTTGCCGGCGAGACGATGGTGTCGAACTGAACGGTGGATGGTACTCCCGTGAGCTCACTGTTGAGGACAGACACTTGAGTTGCAGAGCCGAGGTCAAGTTGACGACTAGCCTCCTGGAACGCGATGCTGCACTGTTGATCAAGACATAGTAGATAGATATGAGGGATGATCTGGGCCTGGGACATGATGGCGCAGATGCTATTACGTTGAGTTGATCGTTGATGAAAGGCCTGCGGCTGAGGCACAGCAGCGGGGTTGTACTCAAGCCTCGTCAGGCAGCCATGGCATGCATGAATATGTCACATGACATGCCATTCTTGGTTCTATTTGGTGGTTTTGGAGTAGTAGTTGGGGCTTGTACAGTATCAATCATAGAGACATGCCTAGGGAAATTGGTGTGAAATGCCCCTGAGGGCGCAAGGTATAGTGGAATAATCTCTCCTAGTGTACATGTCTTCATCTCCCTTCACGTTAATATCGTACAGCAAAAAGCTTTATCCTGTCACCGAGTCGCCTTCTTCCAAACATTCTCCGCCAAGTCTAGTGATTGCCCCAACGGCCAGGTGATGTTAACCAACCTCGCATGTGCATCTTCCCACTTGTCAACACCACACACTCGACTCCACGTCCCAATCAATCTATCAAAGCACCTCTCAAACTCTCCCACATCCTTTTGAGGAGCACTTGACTGCAGCTTTGCTATACTGTAGGCCCCGAGAAAGGTCTTCCAGAACCACAGATCAGACAAGGCAGGAGACCGTATATGGTGCACGTTTCGGTCGACGTCGCGCATCAGTATTGACAAGAAGCGATGGAAGAGGCGTGGTTCTAATGACTCGCCCGCGTGCCAGATGCCCAATGCGCTGTGCAGGTACAGACCTGTAGCCACACACATGCTGGACCACGAGGTGCTGAGCCGAGTCTCTGAGGAGTCATCTTCTTGCGGTTCTGAAAGCGAGGCAAAGTGTGCCTTGACCGTCTCATAGAGCAACCTTGATTCGGATCCCTCAATCCACTCCCAACCAGGGTCATACGTCGTATTGTCGTCGCTGGTGAGCAATATCGTGGCCGTCAGGGTCTTGAGGCATTCGACCATAGGCGATGCATCAATGTCGTAGAATTTTGAATCTGGGGGGAGAACAGCGAAAAAGAAAGGCATCATCCTCATGGCGCCTAGCCTCTTGTCCAGGTTACCAATCCTTTGCTCTCGCCAGTCATAGACGAGAGACAAAAAGTCGGAAAACTCTGCCACGTTTTCCTGGGTGAATATCTTTTGCAGGGAAGCACTGCTGACGATTCTTGCCTTGAATCCCTGGAAAGAGTAGTGTGTGCTATTCAGTGTCAGTAACCATGGGCGGCTTTGGCTTTGGGGACTAACAAGATGAGATATCGATTGGCAAGCTCTTCGCCAACACTCAAACTATTAGGAAAGTTGCCATCACTTGGGCTTAGTAAATTCACAGCGTTAACTAGTCCTTTGAGGTGAGTTTCTGCCGCTGCTACATTGCCATGACAGCCCTTCAACATGGTCAATATCGGACATGGAGTAGCAGGTGTATCACATACCTCGACAAAGCATAGAATCGAGACGTGCCTCACAAAGGTCATCAGACCGGGCTGGTTGATATTGTGAAGCCATTTATTCAAAATCCGAATAGTTGCAACCTTGTGGAATAAAAGAGTGGATTGGTAGGTATGGATGTCACCAACTGTCCATGCGTAGTGTAGTCCGGCGACAAGCAGGGTATCCCTCAGGGCGTCTGGGTGGATGGAGAGTAAAGAAAAGCTACGCATGAGAAATTAGTAAATCAATGACTAATAACAGGCTAGAAGAGCATACGGGTCTTTTCCCGGTGTGTTTGAGAGCATGTCGGTGCAGCCTTTCGCGTAGCGGACTTTGAAGGGGTTAGTACCGCAAGGCACAGACTAGAGTACCTACGGATCGGTCGCTTACAGTAATGCAGAAGTTGCCTTGACTTGTATGACATGTCAAGGCCTAGACAATCGAATGGATCCATAGAATTCGTCATGGATGATGCAGGATTCAATGCAACTTGGGTATCCACCGTCCACGGCTGATGCTCACCAGGGAGCCATTCCGCCCGGCGGTCTCGGAGCGGGAGATCTGAGCTATATTCACAATCTCTCCTTGACTTTGTGCACTTCATACTACCTCCTCGTTAGCGGAGCGGACTTTACGGGGTCTCATTTCTAGACTCACCAGATTGGCTGGCCCCCGTCGCATCGAACGCGACGCTTCCTACACGTGAGACATCCAGCTCGGCTCCGCGTGTGCGGCTTTCGGCACCTAGTGCTTGTGCTCATCGCCTCGGTCATTGCGCGTAGATGATCAGGGATCAATGGGCTGAGGAACGATGGACTTTGTAGTATCTGGAATGTTGGACAAGGTCGGGACGGGAAGCCTCGTTTTGGGATGGAGTGTTGACTAGGACGGCTGTTAACGGGATGGATGGGAGCGTGGCTGACCGGGGTTTGGGGATCATACACTAGCAGGATCCCATGCTAACTGCAACCATTCATGTTAGTGTGCTATTGCTTCACTGGTGCTCACCCAGCTCCACTAACTGACACAACCGCCATCAGCTCCGCGTGGGGCCGAGTAGGCATCAGCCAGTCTGGTGACTCGCACAAAGCACAAAGCCATGGAGCTAAACCCTTTTCAGAAGAATAAACGAGCATAACTCCGCTGTCCAACCCAAGATTTGGTGATAGTCGTCGGAGGTTGATAGTTATTAGTTCACACCTGACGAAAAAGGCCCGGTTAAGGGTTCACGGCGTCAGACTTTTGAGAGTGAGATCGACAAGTTTGTGCAAGATTTCAAGTATATAAATAAATGACCAAGCCCACCTTTTCAGAGTCACTCATCACACAGTTCTCAATACACCTCACAACCAAGTTCTACTTTTACATACATCATGCCTCAAAAACCAACTCTCGTTTTTGTTCCCGGAGCATGGCATCTTCCTGAGTGCTGGCACAAGATTGTTTCAGCCATGGAAGCCCAGGACTTCAAATGTGTTCCTGTGGCCCTCCCTACCGTATCCTCCAACACCGAGGCCACCTTTGGAGACGACGTCAATGCAATCCGTGATGCAATCCAGGGAGAAACTACTCAAGGACGCAACGTCGTTGTTGTGGTGCACTCTTACGGCGGCGCCGTCGGAGCCAGTGCCCTCAAGGGTTTCACCGCGAAGCCAAAGGATGAAGGCACTGGACGTGTCATCGGATTCTTCATGATTGCCACCGGCTTCGCGGTTGGCGGCGTCACGTTCCTTGATGCTCTCGGTGGTAAGCCACCACCCATCTGGGATGCCGACTACGAAAAGGGCGTCGCGACGCTCACAGTGGACCCGAGGGAACTGTTCTACCACGACCTCCCGGAGGAAGAAGGAAAATACTGGGTCGACAAGCTCCAACCGCAGTCACTCAAGGCCTTTACCACAGGTGCTGAGTATGGATACCCTGGCTGGAAGGAGGTACCCGTCTGGTATCTTGCCACGACCGAGGATAGGTCGCATCCGACTGAGATACAGAAGATGTTTACGCAAAAGGCCAAGGATGAAGGGGGTGATGTTACGTATCGGGAGATTGCGAGTAGCCATTCGCCCTTTTTGAGCAAGCCTGATGAGACTGTGGCCATTTTACTTGAGGCTATTCAAGCCTTTACGGCATGAAGAGTCTTGATGTTGGCATTTAGGACCACTCTTGCGCACGCATGTGGGTGCGTGAAGGGTGGAAAAGCAATAAGTGGGACATTTTCGGATTCTTGTTTGAGATAGCTTCGTGTTGGCAAAGTCAACTAGGTATTTCTACACATTGGCATATCGACAGAAAGCAAAAACCGATAATACGCAGCCAAAGAAGGCAGCATGTATATTAGAGACACAGATACTTGAATTCCACCTCGATTCTTACTTTACTTCTATCTCAAAGTGATTTCACAGACGCGTCTTTGATTGGGGGTTTAAGCTACCCTATAGTCATGATCAAAACACGGGGAAGACGCGATCTTGGTTGGGGTTTTGGCGAATTCTTGGCACTCGAACGCGCCTTTAACTTGCTAGGTACGCAGGACATGAACTCACGTTCATTCTCAAAGACCACTGGATAATAATCGCTTTAGATCATGATCCTTCAAAAATGGGCCACTGCGCGATTTTCTCAGCATCCATTTTATCCCCACAATCTTGATTTAAGCTTAACGGTAGGGCCGTATTGCAGGGAAACCGTGTCCAGCGAACAAAACAACCATCACCAAACGCGCAGATGCATCTCCAAAGCTGAAGGATTCTCAAAAGAGAAGAATAGGAATAGCACAGAGAAAAAATGAGGGCGTAAGAAAATAGTTGGTGCACTCCAACAGCCCGCCAAGGCGTTCCCCAATCTTGGCCTTGGGGAATCGCATCCTTTTGAATGGTTTTCGCGCCATCGCCCGCTCCAACATCTTGGCCCTTCAAAATTTTGGCAAGTTGGAGTATCCTGGCCCTTGATGCATTCTGGTATGCACGCCGCATCGCCAAGCGCGGGAGCCTCAGTTATTTTCCGATCGTGGCGTTTTGGAGACGATACGGCGTAGACGACAAGCGACATGGAGACGATAGACGACAGCCGGCAAGGAGCGACACTTGTCGCGACTCACGGTAGGGTTATAGTATGTGAACTCGGATCGTGTATTCGCATCGCTGAGCTCTTCGTTCGATGATCGTAGTAACCTGTGCCTGTGCACCTGTCTTTCGATGGCTATCAGGCGTCGACGCGTCGTAGTGTAGTTCGATCGTGGTCTAGACAGTTAGTCGAATGTTGTAAAGAAAGAAACCTGGGAACACGTTTGCATATCAAGACATTGACAAAGAAAAGTCCTTTGATCGACCCATTCCTGTCATGCATGCTACCCATCAACTGCAACCCAAATCATACGAATACCTCCCGTCGGGCCTGCTATCCAGATCAGCACAAAAGACTACCTAACGGGGTCGCATTCGAACCGGGGATAACACTCCCTTTCTCTGGTGGAAAAAATTGTTAACAAGGGCCTCGGTCCATGTATCACCGAGGATGCGACCCCCCGCAAAGTGAGAACCTGGGGCCCCGAGCCCATAGCATCGGTGGGCTATGCGCCGAAATGAGCGGTCGAGAGGGAGAGGAGGTCCTTAGTCGAGCGGCTAAGGCATGTACTCCCCCAGCCAAGAAGTCAACCCCGAGTTGGGGGTTTGGGGGTGTGTTGGTGTGGCGACCTCGTTTTTTTTTTGGGCGGAGAAATGAGAGAGAGAAGACGCCAACGGTTGAACAAGTGTCGAACCGTTCATGCAGATTGACATGGCGTTGTATGTATGTCGAATGATGCTATTCAGATAAGCAAGTCATCATTACTACCCAACTAATAATATCCTCCCCACGATGTTGATGAAAGACCATCAGATAACCTCACCATATACCCCAGAACTTCTCTCCTCACCCGTCCCCGCCCCCAGACAGGACTGACTCGGTCTAATGACCTTTCCCCCGTGGGGACAAGAGAGAAAAAAAAAGAGGAGCTCGTGAACGAGTGGAGCCCCATCACACTTAATCTGCCACGGAATGTCACCCCATTCGAGGGAACAAGGGTATCGCGACTCCATTGGAGAAACCCAACATGGGACAGTCTCCGAGAGGGGGGCCAAGTTAAAAGGTAACCCAACCGCTCTCCCCTCATTCCTCTTCGCTCTCTCTCTTCACTCTCTTCCCCAATCACTTCCATCATGTCCAACGTTCCAGAGACAGAGGCCGCCGTGCCCAAGGCCGCCTCCACGCACAAGGAGGACATTGAGCGCAAGGCCTCTCTTGCTGAGGATGTGTCCAAGGGTGATCAGACTCAGTACCACAAGATCGACAAGGAATTGGCCAAGTATGCTGGAGGCGAGGCCATTCACATCTCCCCTGAGGAGAGCACGCGTCTGCGCAAGATGATTGACAAGCGTGTGTTGTTGGTCATGATTACGACCTACTTCTTGCAGGCTATTGACAAGGGAACTTTGTCGTTTGCGTATGTTGTTGTGTTCAAGTTTGAGTCGTTTGAGACTGACTTGTTGATAGTTCCATTATGAACATGCCTGCGGATGTAGGAATGGCTCTTCCTGATGGGTAAGTAAACATGTCCAATTCTATACGTCAATCTCTAACAATCACTAGAAAGCCTGGTCCCAACTGGCCTTGGCTCACAACCTGTGTGTACATCGGTATCCTGTTCGTCGAATACCCCCAGGTAAGAAGACAACCTCAACTACAACCGCACTCCCACTAACAAACAACAAGAACTACATCATCGCCCGAGTCCCTGTTGCCAAGTATCTCTCCTTCAGCATCATCGCCTGGTCCATCGTCCTCGGCTGCCACGCCGCCACATCCAACATGGCCGGCCTCATCACGGTCCGCACCCTCCTCGGTATCTTCGAGTCCGCCTGCCAACCCGCCTTCGTCGTCCTTTCAGGAATGTGGTACCGCCGTGAAGAACAAGCCTCGCGAGTGACGTACTGGTACATGATGAACGGTGCCCAGCAGATCGTCGGCGGTCTCCTGGCTTACTGCTTCACCCTCATCGACTCTGGTCCTCTCAAGAACTGGCAGTGGCTTTTCCTGTCTTACGCCATTATTTCTCTCATCTTTGGTATTTTCGTCGGCTGGTGGATGCCTGATTCTCCTATGCGAGCCAAGTGCTTCAGCGAGGAGGATAAGCGTCTGATGATCGAGCGTGTGCGAGATAACCAGACCGGTATCCAGAATAAGACCTTCAAGAAGGAGCAGGCCATCGAGGCTCTGAAGGACCCTCAGACCTGGTGCTACGCTGGTATCCAGTTCTGTACTACTTTCCCCACAAGTGGTCTCGGTGCTTTTGCCAACGTTATCATCAAGGGTGCCTTTAACTTTTCCACCCTTGAGACCCAGCTCCTTGCCATGGTTCTCGGTTTCTACATCATCATTGTCCTGCTTGGTTCAGTTTGGCTTGTCAAGAAGTTCAACCAAAACATTTACATCATGCTCGGCTTTGTCGTGCCTTCTTTCATCGGCACGATCCTGATTATGGTAAGCCACACGCTCTTGAATAATCTCATCTCACTTCAATACTAACATGTGAAAATAGACTGTTGAGAACACAAACTTCAGCACCTCTGTTGGCCTTCTCATCTGCTACTACATCACCCTCTCTTTCTGGTCTGCCCAGACTCTGGGTCTGAGCATGATGTCCCGTAACGTCGCTGGCCAGACTAAGAAGACGTTTGTCATTGCGAACAACTTTATCTGGTGGAGCGCCGGAAACGCCGCTGGTAGCCAGGTCTTCCTCGTATGTTATTCCACATCACCCTTTAAAGACATGTACTAACTAGTTAAACAGGCTAGGGAAGCCCCCAAGTACCACACTGCCTTTGCCACCCATCTCGGCTGCTACTCCGCCCTCGTCCTCATCCTCGTCTACTTCCGCTGGCACCTGAGCCGCGAGAACAAGCGACGTGACGAGTTGGCCGCCGCCGGTGTCCGTGAAGCTGCCGATGACCGCATGGTTCACGCCTTTGAGGATCTGACTGACAAGGAGAACCCCAACTTCCGTTATGTTCTGTAAGGAAGCAGCTTTGTCTGCTTTGGAATGGTCTGCTGGATATGGAGTCACGAGTAATTCCATCATGACGGATAATGAATGACATTGGATACCTCTATGCGGATGCTAGATACCGTTAATGAAGCACTGCAATTCAATGATTGACACCTAGGTGTTATACACTCTTAGTACAACTCTATCTAACCTGCTTGTGTGTTTCAATGCCGTTATATGAAACCACTTCCACCCTATCGTACAAGAGCACAGCGCTTTCTCATAAGCTGCTCTCATCAACCCCTTTTAGTTTCCTATAAGCTTTCCGATGCATCTCAAGAAAGAAAAATATGCAAATTGTGTGCCTAAAGAAGTTAGCACTCCGCCCCATCCATACTTGGTTGAAGCTACTCACGGCCCCTGACGCAGAAAACTCGGAACCCAGCCCTTAAAGACCCAGGCAGGGCCATCACTCCGAGATATGCTCTTCACCATCTCCCAAACCCCAACATGGCCCGTTGAAGACATGACCCTTGTTTTGATGACGTCAATAGGACTCGTCACTGTGGCAGCCGTCAACCCGGCAATGAACGACGCCGATAATTGTGTTATCAGCGTGTCACCCAGAGGTGTGTGTTCAATCAGCAGCCGCTTGGCTACGTCGTAGGTAGCCAATTGACTCGCTGTTGTGAGGGCTGCGCGACTGCTGTTGGGAAGCCATCCTCGGAAGTAACTCGCCAATCCTTCTTCTCTGGCCATCCGCACAGCTCCATCTATGGCGTGTTTGTAGTTTCGGCGCTCGTGGACTGCCAACGCCACGTCGTTTTGCATGCGAACATTGAGGACATCTGCAAAATTGCCTGCAATACCACCAACGAACCCGGAAGATGTGGCCATGGCGATGAGCGAGAGGAAGCTTGCGTCATTTCCCACTCGCTGCTTCATCTCTTCGTAGATTCCGAAGCGAACAGTGGAATACGTCATCTGCCGGAGAAGCGAGGCAGATATTCCACTGTAGACACCGAGGGGACCTTCTGTTTTGAGGATCTTGGTGAAAGTGGTAAACATATCCTTTGGCTCTCCAGGGCCTCGAGTCTGTAGCCGGACCTATCACACCTTCAGCATACATCATCGTTGAATTGATTTTTCATGATTTTACCTTGACTAAAGAGTGTCAGTACTAAAAATAGAAAAGGGGCATTTCCACATACCGAGATCCAGGGGATGCGTGACACATGCAGCCATGCTAGTAGCACTCCCGCCAAACCAGAAGGGGTACCGAATAGGGCTGTTCTTCTTCCGTCCCATCTTCGGCGCCGAGACTCCAACTGTCTCCTCGCTTGACACTGCCGCGCTACTCATCCTGTCGTAAGAATCAGGCAACTCGAATACCCCGACAAGAGTGAGGATAAGCAGAACGGCTGGGATTGGTTCTTGGTTCAGGTGCTAGAAGTCAAAATTGGCAAAAGATGGACTGATTAGACCTTATCCTTGCGTCACAAAGCAACCCAAGACTTGATGTCATTCGACGCGTCAGTCTTCGGCGAGACAGAATGGTGGTGACCGACGGGAGACAGGCATTATATCATCCCGGTGACCGTCCTAGAGTGCTTTTCAGACCGCCGATTCCCGATGTTGGGGTCGGCGACCATGTACAGGCAAGGTGAGTCAGATGGTTTCGGCGACCTTGATAGATAATGAGGCTGACTTTTGGTCATGAGGTGTTTGGGCAGTACGTAAAGAACGAACTCACCGTTCCCCGAGCCAAGACATTTAAATACTGATGAGGCTCTGCGTTTCACAACCTCGATAATACACAATGATGAAAACCATCTCATGTCTTCCAACTCCGTGATATATTTTTCTATGCCGTAATGTACACGCTATCCCAGACTTTTCTCTAGCTGATCCAGCCCTTAGGTCCGCCCCATTGTCCCTTGACCATATAGTTGTGGTACACCCAAGGGAAAAAGTCCTTCTTCAGGTAGTAGAAAGAGCGGCGGGGAACTGCCTGGTCAATGCCAAGCAGATCTCCAAACGTCTCCTTGGGAACACCACCATACTTGAACTCAGCCAGCATCACCTTGCCGTACTCTGTCAGGAGAGGGCAGGAGGTGTAACCGTCATACGCAGGCTCAGGATCCTTACCCTCCATGGCTCGCAACAGGTTGCTGACCAGGACGGGAGCCTCAGAAGTGACAGCAGCAGCAGTCTTGGAGGTGGGAAGACTGGAAGCATCACCAGCGGACCAGACGTTGGCGAACTTCTTGTGGCGGGTGGTGTTGTCGTCGACATCGACATAACCAGCCTCGTTGGCGAGAGCGCTGTTCTTGACGAAAGCATGAGGACCCATCTTGGGGACAACGTGCAAAAAGTCAAACTGCTTGGTCACCTTCTCCTGACCATCGGGGCGGGCAAAGATAGCCTTGTTGCCCTCAATGGCAACGAGATCGTGCTGGAACAGACCCTCAACACCTCGCTCCTGGCGGAGCTTCTCAAGAGCGGCGCTGTACTTGGGAACACCGAACATGGAGGGGAGGCCAGTAGCGAAGCTGATCTTGATAGGAGACTTGGAAACGTCCTCGGCGTTGTACAGATCTGTCTGCTTCCAGTGGTCCAAAGCGAGCCACATGGTCTTTTGGGGAGCACCAGCGCACTTGATGACGCCAGCAGGCTGTGTGAAGATGGCGTTGCCCTTCTGCAGACGCTGAATGGCGGGGAAAACCTTGTCGCAAGTGTCGTATCCGTAGATGGAGGTGACGGGAGAATCCCGGGCAGCAAGGGCCTCGGGAAGACCCTTGATGCTGTCGTAGTTGATCTTGATGCCGGGGGCCACGACAAGGTGATCGTAGCTGATCTTCTTGCCATTGGCGAGTTTGACAGAGTTCTCCTCGGGAGAGAGACCCTCGACGCTGACGTTGTAGAACTTGAACTTGGGGTCGACAAGATCAGGAAGCGAGCTTGCCAACTCCTCCTTGGTCTTCAGACCAGCGCCAACCAGGGTCCATCCAGGCTGGTAGTGATGCCATTGAGCGGGATCAACAACGGCAATATCGTCCTGAGCGAACTTGCCGGTCCGGAGAAGCTGATGACTTATGGAAATGCCAGCAGAACCAGCACCAATGACCACAACCTTGTGGTCCCTACTCGCGGGAGCGACTGGCGCAGCAGCTGGTTTGGGAGCGGCGGGAGCGTCAGTCGAGGCGGCAGTAGCGAAACCCCGGCGGGCATCAGCAAGGACGAAAGATCGCCCAGCATTACGGGCTGCCAATGTCACGCGACTCCGGAGCATGGTGGGCTGTCTGTGAGTTGAGAATGAGGTTGTTGGTGATCAGAAAATCCCAGGTTCAAAGACAGGGCAGGAAAAGCAGCTAAAAAGTCGAGTGGAGCCGGGATTATCAATTCGAGGTACGTACCCACCCGAGGTGCCCGGCTAGCCGTTTCGGGGAATACTCGGGCCGGATTATCAAAATAGCGGCGACGGTTGGTCGCCGATTGCGGGCTAGTTGTTTGCGGGAAAAACTCTCAGCGATGGCGTGATGTCAGGGGTCGTTCGCCGATGGTCCGGTCTTGATGATTCTGGGCCTCTTGGGCGGCGTCTTCCGCTGGAGCGAGGAGGAGTTTATTGGTTCGTTAGAGTGAATGATTCGTTGTTTCTGGGACCCTGAGATGAGGTGAAGAGAGGATTCACCGAGGGGCACTCACCGAGAGGCTGTCGGTAAATTGTTACAGGGTCTGTTCTGGGCACGTTCAACCGTTGGCGGTTCGGCATTTCATTGGTCGGGCGGGTGATCTCCAGCCATTTGACAGCTTGTGGCGACCATGCAAGCAATTGTCTTCACCATGACAGATATCTTCATCTACCTCTACCCCACACAAGCACACGTAGAAGTGCCGATTGTAGGACAGGATACCACATCGTTTCACAATTGAGCCATCACGCCACTGCCACTGCCACTGCCACTCGATACCCGCCTTCAGCTAAACGTCAATCTCTTCAAAGCCCGATAACTACCCTGCACTGTCGTCCAACGCGGAAAAGGCCGGAATCTCTAAAGAGCCCGTATTACCAAGATCAATGCAATCTCAAACACCTCTCAAAATCGTAAGAGGTTGAAAACCCCCTACCAATCACAATGACGTATGTGTCCAATCACGGGCATCGTAGGTCGGCTATCCCTCTCTCGGGTGGTCGGCGAGCTGATGACAAGGTCCCCGACGACCCGAGCCGCCAACAGCCGCAAAACCTCCATCATGGTTGATCTAATCGCCACTTGAAACTTGATTGCAAATAAACATTCTTTGATCGCCCTTCAATTGTAATCAAGCAGACATCTTCGCGACATTAAAGACACCATGAAGTCCTTCCGACATTTGACTCCACTCACAGCTCCAAGAGCATCCATTTTGAACGGCTCAATCAGACACATTCGCCCTTTTCATCAACAAGTGGCAAAGACGACAATTGCTTCTCGGCCATTGACAATATCAACAACAACAACCACGCGCCAAATATCTTGCAGAAGACCAATAATGGCTACCCAAGCGACCATGTCCCGAAATGCCACCCAAGGTCACGCTTCTTACACGACTCAGGCTAGTGCCGCCGGTGAACCAACAATCCATGACCTGTTTGAAACCGTCACAGGGACATGGCAGTACGTGGTCGCCGACCCATCTACCCTCACCGCTGTCATCATCGATCCAGTCTTGGACTATGACCCCGTCACACAAGCCATCACTACCAAGACCGCCGACTTGATCCTTTCTCTCGTCAAGGAAAAGGGTTACAAGGTTGAGAGAATCCTCGAGACGCATGCCCATGCCGATCATATCACTGCAGCTGCGTACCTTCAGAAGCGCCTCACCCAATCGCAAGGACTCAAGCCTCTCATCGGTATTGGGAAGCGCATCGATCAGGTGCAGGCGAGATTTGGCAAAGGGTATGGAGTCCTGGCCAAGGAGTATGAGTGTGTCTTTGACAAGTTCTTTGATGATGACGAAACGTTTGATATTGGCAACTTGAAGGCGATGGCTATTCACTTGCCTGGTCATACGCCTGACCATCTCGGCTACAAGATTGGAGGTGAGTACTGATGCATTGAACTTGGCGTGTACCTACTAATAAACAACTAGACAATGTCTTCTGTGGTGATTCCATCTTTCACGCAGACATTGGAACTGCCCGCTGTGACTTTCCAGGCGGCAGTGCAAGCGACCTGTATGAATCAGGAAGAAAGCTCCTCTCCATGCCAAGCCACGTCAAGATCTGGACGGGCCACGATTATCCACCAGAAGAAAGAGGCGCCCCCATGCCATTCATGACAGTTCAACAGCACAGGGAGCAGAACAAGCACGTCAAAGATGGTATCACCTCAGATGAGTTTGTTGCTTTGCGTAATGAGCGAGACGCGAGCCTGGCTGCTCCAAGACTTCTTCACCAGTCGCTGCAGATGAATATTCGGGGTGGAAAGCTTCCTGCGCCCAATGAGTCGGGACATCGTTTGCTTCATCTGCCACTCAAGATGAAGGTTGAACCTTGGGATGATGGAACTGCTTGAGAGTATGTATGACTGATGGGAGTTTCTTGTGTGTTAGGGCTATGATCTGTCATGCGTTGGGATGTTTGGCGGCATTGATATCAAATTGTTTTCAAGGGAATAACTAGCCCAAGACCTTGTATCCGTAGCAACAAAATTTCATGGCAACGTTTCATCAACCTAATCTTTTCTCGGATGGTTCCTCTAGGGTTTGATTGTCTCGCACACCCACTTCCAGGTTTTCAGAACTCGCTCGCGTTCCAATGGCCTCACTTCGCGCATTACTGCGGAGACTTTCTGCGTGAGAGACAAGTCAAATGAAGGACCCTGCTTTGATTTCCCGGTGTTACCGTTGCCACCCTCGTGACAATAGTTCTGCTTCCACAACCCTAACAGAGCCTGCGATGGATGATTGCTTTCCCTTTCCTTCAGGGTCTGTTCCAGCCAGCTCATCCACTCTCGGGCAGAGACAATGTGAAAGCGAGGGCCCTCATTGCTGTTTGATATCCATCTTAGCATCTCGCTCCATGTTGGGGTGCTGTGTGGATTCAAAATGTGGTAGACGGCAGTCTTTGTTGGCGACTGTGATTCACTATCCTTGGATGCTGCGAGATGACTAGAAAAGGCAACCTCCAGTACAGACCGGGCAGCCTCTTCCACAGGGAGCCAACTGAGACTTTCATGTGAGATGTCGGGCAAGTACCCCACTACACGTGCAGTTGACAGCAAGAGGGGATATGCTTCGCTTGCGTTCCAGATACCAGCATCATTGCTGCACAGCTGACCGATACGAACAATCGTGGCGAGATCGCCTCCATCACTGGTGAAATGATTGTTTGCAGACTGGCAGACCTGTTCAGCAACCCACTTTGAACGAGAGTAACCCATCGGTGAAGCTTCAGAGGGATCTTGGGAGATCTTCTCTGGGATAGGAGTAGAAGTCGAATTGCTGGCTACCGCTGTTGAACTGACGAATATCAAGCGTGCTTGAGCTATTGCTGCTAGCTTGAGTAGGTTCTGCGTTGCGAAAATCTGATCTTCGAAGGATTTGAGCTGGAGGTTAAAGTTGACTGCCCAAGCTGAGTGGATGATAATGGTGGTTTCATCCATAATGAGTTGTTTCTGTTCCTCTGATAGACCAAGATCCTCGCTCGATAAATCGCACGGCAGGCAAACAATTTTCTTCTCATATGTATCCGATTCTTCAAATTTCTCCAAATCAGGCATTCCACGATTGACAAGGGCCTTGGAGACCCTTTCATGAGCAGACTGTGGGCTTTCAGCCCTGAGAAGGCAGTAGACTTTGTCCACCCGAGCATCATCCCGAAGGAGATGGAGGATATGAGATCCTAGAAAACCAGTGGCTCCTGTAAGGGCGACAGAATTGCCCTGCCATGTGCGAGGTTTTACTTCAACACCTCCAAAATCGCTGTACTTTTTCGCAAGCTGATGCATGGACTGCAATTGCTTTTCTTCTCCATTCTGCTCTTGAAGGTTGTCCCCTCCCCGTACGCGCCTCAAGTACTCCACGAGTGCGGTGATAGTACCGTGGTCGTAAATGACGTTCATGGGGAGGACCATACCCGGAGACAGACAATTCGATTCGATGAGCTTTCGTATCTGGATGCAAGCAATAGAATCGACACCTTGACGGTAGAGATCCTGATCAAGATTAGGCTTGCGACCTAGAACTCGCAAAAAACAACCCGAAACTGTCTCCTCCAACTGTTCGTCTACGACCTGCTTGAAAGCTGATCGACTAGAGCTTAGTTTGTAGGACAGCTCAATCTCCTTCGCGTATCTCTCCTCAGCTTGTCGTCGGAGGATTGTACCTTTGCTGCTCTTTTCAAGAGGTCGTTCTCCGTTGCGAACTGGAACGACTAGTATCATAGGTTTGGTGATACGGGCATGACTTTGGCTGGCATTGTTCATCTGCTCGATGTGTGCCCAGACAGAGTCGATGATCTTCTTTTGAGGGATCTTATTCGAAACTGGGAATAAGAGGGCACCAGCATAGTCTCTTCCGCTCCCAAATATGAGCACATCTTGTAACATGTTCGTCGAGGTCAAGATGCTGCCTTCCATTGGTGAGGGATCAAACTTTTTGCCATTTGCAAGCGTGATCTGGGCATCAGCTCTGCTGTGATAGCGCCACGCATTTGGTTTGGAAGGATGGGGCTCAAAGAGATCTGAGGTAGCGTAGGAGCCGTCGTCGCGATTCGTCTTGACTTTAAATGGCCAGTTGGGTTTCACAACGAGCTCTGAGAGTCCGTCTTCTCGGGGCTCGAATGTCAGAAGCTCAGTGTCGTTGATGGCTCTGAGGTACTGCCACTCTTTGTCCTTGGTGTAGCCTCGATGAGAGGACATGAGGAACCCACACTCGGCGCTTCCCATTCGTGATAAGAGGTTCACGCCTGCATTAACGAGCTTGTCGCCTACAGCGGGAGGTAGAGCAGCGCCACCAACACCAACTAGATCCATGGACTTTAGTATGTGAATTCCTTGGCCCTCCTCAGCGAGCATCTGAAGGACGTAAGGAACAGAGGAAAAGTACTTGACGGGGGCAGCATCTTTATTGCGCGCGAAGCTGATGGCCTTCAAGATGTTGGCTCCTGTGATAGGCGCTTGTCCCTCAGGGAAGAACCAAATCATGGCTCCACTCGTCCAGGCTCTCATACAATCCGCAAGACCTCCGTGGTAAAGGGGCGTAGTTGAGAAGGTAGCGAGCTTGTTCTCTCTGGGGAAGGCCGGTAGCGCCCCGACGACGCCGAATTGACTCTGAGGAATGGGCTTTGGAAGGCCAGATGAAGTGCCTGAAGTATGGAATATGTAAGCAATGTCGGGTACCTTGGTGCCTCCAGGTGGCTTAGAGTCCGTAGTTATCCCGGTCCGTCGATGAGGTTCCTTTGGAACTTCAGACTCGAGGAGTTCCTGGCATGATAGGGTCCTGAAGAAGTCGATGTCCGAGACTGCAGTAGCTCTATCACTATGCGCCATGTCTGTGAATATCTTGGTGACACCCAAAGCCTCGCAAAGATGCTGGATCCCCTGGGGTTCCAACTGTGGCCTGTCGAGGGTTGTTAGATATACCGTCAAGAGTATCGCGTGGATTCACCTACGCTAATAGTAAAACCGAATATCCTGATCGTGTAAGACCCAACCAAGTGAAGACAAAGTCGAAACTGCTGGTGCAGAGTAATCCGACTGTCGAGCCACCATCTTTGCATGAGCTCACCCAGCGGGATAATGCTCTTCCAGCACATTTTGACAGTTCACAGAGATGGTGGAATGAGACGACACGGGGAAATACTGCTGAGATTAGTGAGCGCACTAAAAGAAATGCTGTTAAACTGACCGTTGTGAGTAGATTCTTCATTGTCGAGTGATGCGAACCCAAGAGCTGGAGATTCGGGATTATTCCTCGCTTGCGTGTCGATCAAGTCAATCACCGTCTTATACGACTGCACAGGACCAACGGCTTGTTGTTTCAACTTCAAAGCCTCCCCAAGCGTGCAAGTGAAGTAGTTGGGTTCAACATCGGCCATGATGGTGATGATTGCACAGGTACAATACTCAGGGATAGACAAGGAACAATAATATGTTTAGAAGACGTTGAGTTAGGGTGTATTCTCCGGAAAGTAACTAGTGTGTGAACTCTGTTGTCTAGGAATGACATGATATCATTGACTCGCATGCACTGAGCGAGGACGATGAGAAGATAAAGTTGAGACGTCATTGACTCGGCCATCTCGATTTTTACTGGATCTTCACGACGCGCCTAGCGGTGGTGAATGTTTTGTTTTATTAGTAACACTGCATGGAAAACAACAAGCCAAGTCTCAGCTCATGCAATACAATACCATACCCCTCTTCACATATCGGAGATAACACCCGAGATTTTGGAAAATCACTCACACTGTCGACGCTCACAACTTGCTCCTTCAAACTTTGTGCTATAATCGAGTAACCAAACAAAATGGCGAAACGATCAATTTCTGACACTCTCTCGTTGAATAACTCGCTCAAGATTCCACAGCTTGGGTTTGGCGTCTACAGATCTCCAACCGATGTGTGCGTCCAATCATGCCTGACTGCATTGGAATGTGGCTATCGCCACATCGATACGGCACAATACTACGGAAACGAGAAGGAAGTTGGCCTGGCCATCAAGAAGTCAGGCCTTGATCGCAAAGACATCTATCTCACCACCAAGATTCTGTCTCCCGGGGGTTCCGTTGACCAGAGCTACGCGCAATGCGCCGAGAGCGTCAAGTTGCTTGACCCCGACACGGGCTACGTGGACCTATTTCTGGTTCACAGCCCTAACGGTGGCGCAGCTGCTAGAAAGGAGATGTGGCAGGCTCTTGAGAGGCTTCACAAAGAAGGAAAGGCAAAGAGCATTGGTGTGAGCAACTTTGGTATCAAACACATCCAGGAGCTCAAAAAATACGCTGAAGTGTGGCCGCCTCATGCGAACCAAATTGAGGTGAGTACTATTACTCGACGAGAGAAGATGCATACTGACGTGCAATCAAGTTGCACCCTTGGCTGCAGCAGAAAGAGATTGTCGAATACTGCGAAAAGAACGGCATCGTTGTAGAGGCATACTGTCCCCTCGTGCGAAACACCAAGGCCGACGACAAGACACTCGTGGGCATTGCCGAGAAACACAGCGTGACTCCAAGCCAGGTTCTGATCCGGTTTTGTCTTCAGAAGAAGTGGATTCCTTTGCCGAAGAGTGATAACCCGGGACGTATCAAGTCAAATGCGGGCGTGTTTGGTTTTGGTCTTGATGCTGAGGATATGGATGCTTTGAATGGACTTGATCAGGGACGTGCAGGTACTATTGTTCAAGCTGTGGATAACTAGACGTCTAGTTGAGCTTGGAGTTATAAAAAGGAAGTCAGGATATCGAACGATGTTGCAGGAGTACCGTACCTATCCTCGAAATGGTCTCCAATACCTACGGATAAGCCAACCATGCAGCCAATTTTCCCTTGGCAATTACGTCGACAATGGTAACCAGCCAGTCGGTAGTCTTCCATGACAAGATGGAGGGGCATTATCCGTCTGCAAGTCAGTCAGAATTGACGAGCAAAAAGCTACGAGGTCCCTGACTGGTGCGGTTTCAAGTCTTCCCGGGCGATCGCCCCGTATGTAAATGAGTGATAAGTCAAAAGTGTGTGATTTTTCCGTCTTCACGTATTTCGTGAGTTATCCGAAGCCCCCGAGTTCCGGGGTGACCTTGATAATTCCAGCAATAGCATCATCTCGCCATCTCGGATGCATCGGATGACATGCCCAATGCGGAAGCTTGCATGTTACCGATGTCCTTTTGGTGAAGGATATCTAGATCTGCCATCATATCTACATAACTACTTCCTCGTTTGTTAATGATAGTATCTTAATCTGTATCTATACAGATGGGAAATGCAATATAGCATCATGAATGCCACGTTAAGCGGAGCCGACTTCAGTTTGGATACAAATAATGCTCCGTCGACGAAAATGGAAGTTGAGCGCTGGACTCTATGCTCTGGCTACCTGTCTCTAAAGTTATAAAAGCAAGCTGTGTATACAGAAAGTCGTAGGAAGATAACAAGAAACAATCTACTAAACATCCTCTTCCAACTATCCTCTACGCTCACCTCCCAACACCATGAAGCTCTTCGCCATCATTGCTCTTGGACTTGCCGCTGTTGTCACGGCAGCTCCCGCTCCTCAACTCGACTGCACTCGCGATGGCTTCTTCTGTGAGCCCTGTGTCAATGGAAAGCAGCAGTGTGTGGCCTGCGCCGATGGCACTGGCCTTGGACTGGTTCGGGATTGTTAAATGTGAGAGGCGTTGGATAAAAAATCTAGCTACGGATGAATGCTGATTTAAGAAGTCACAAGATTGTGAAGAAAATTGTTTGAGAGCAAGGCCTGAGAGTTTGAAGGATTTATGGTTTCAATGTTGTTGACTACCTACTTAAGACCAGAGGGCCTTAGTGGACATTCGGGACGGAATCCTCGAAAAGTGCATAGTTAAGAACTAGGACGGTGCAGAGAATCAAAAGGTGCATTTGGCCGAGGCCGCTTGATTCACTCGCTAGATACTCCAGAGTGAGAAGAAAGATATAGGTCACAGGGCGTGCTGTATCGACTGTGCTGACGTCGCCCTCACTTTAATGCTCCAGACCATACGCGTCCACATTCGTCTCCTTAAACTTCCTCGCCTTGACCCTCTTCTCAAACAAGATATCAAGTTCCTCGTAAGTTCGACCCTTTGTCTCGGGAAGCCGGAAGTAGGACCAGAGGGCAGTCATGGCTGAAGTTCCCGCCCAGAAGAAGCCCGCCTTACCCTTCCAGTTCCACTCAATGGGATTAAGCATGTAAGGATTAAGAACGTTGGCCACGATCTGACACATGGCATATGTGTTCCTTGCAATCACCACAGTCTGAGGTCGCAGGCGCACCGCGGATGTCTCAGAGATGATAGCGTAGCAGATGGGGCCGACTGTCATAGAGTAGGCGAGCTTCCAGACCAGGACAAACGAGACTTGAGCCCATTGCGCACCTGAGGTAGAAGATGCAGCTGAGCAGATGCCCACGATAATGAGGCAGCAGCTTGTGAGGGTGATGCCCAGTGTATATAACACACGTCGGCCAAAGTAAGAAAGCCAGATCCAAGAGACACAAGTTCCGAGGAAAGCCATTGCTGTGCTGCCAATAGCAATCTTGAAAGCATTGTCGGTGCTAATACCAGCCTGAATGAAGAAGTAGGTTGGCGTGTAGGCAAACACAGCACCCGATAGTTGCTGACCGGCAAAGACAATCATGCAAATCTCTGTCCGTCTTAGATTCACACCGCGGAAGCAGTCGAGATAGCTGGAGTCGGATTGAATATCGGACTCGAGCTGAATCGTGTGACGCATCTGAGAAACGGTAGATCGGCATTCGGTACGAGAACGGTTGGAGAGTCGCATCAAAGACTGCTCTGCATCTTCGTAACGGCCTCGCTTGGTTAGCCACCAAGGAGACTCGGGGGCCAATGTGACAGCAATGATGATGGGAAGAGGCCACATCCACTGGATGGCAATGGGAACACGCCACGACCACTCAGATGTGTAAGCAAGCATGCCCTTAAGGACACCAGCTGAAAGGAACTGGCCCATAGCCCAGCAGAGGTTGACGTAGACGGTCAAATGACCTCGCAGAGCAAGGGGAGCTACCTCAGAGGCATACGCTGGTCCACTAGTCGCGTAGACACCCCAAGTCAGACCGCAGAGCATCTGGCCGACAAGGAGCATTTCAATGCGGACAGCAAAGAAAGAGATGAAGATGAAGCCAGTCATAAAGGCGAGCGAGATTTGAAGGACTTTCTTGTAGCCATAACGAGCTGATGCCCAGCCGTTGATGAAACCTCCAATCACCACACAGGAGTTGGTGCCGTTCTGAAGACCAGCTTGCCAAGCTCCAGTGAGTTGCCAAGTATCTTTCTCTGGATACTAAATCACCCGTCAGCTAAAAAACATGATTGTGCGAAATGATCCTTACGTATGAACCAAACTTGCGCTGAAAGGTAGGATAACCGAAGAAGTTTGACATGAGACTACACAAGACAAAGTTAGCGTCGCTCTAGAAATCATAGAGTAGACAAACCTCTGGTCATAACCCTCCATGACAATAGTCAGGGAGATAACAGCAGACCACAAGACTGCTTTCCAGTTTTCACGCAGAGCCTGCCGCAGCGTGGTGGAATGCTCCGCAGCTGCCGCAGCCTGAGCCTCCTCCAACGAGTGCAGCTGAGCCTTGGGGTTATCATCGTCATGATGCTCAAGCTGGTGATCGACAGCATCATCTTTACTCTTAATTGGATTCATGACTGCAGAAAGGATTTGATTTGTCCAGCTGATGGATGATATCTGCTTGTGTTACTGCTCGGGATCTGGGCTATGTACTTATATGGGTGTGGTGCCCAGACACACACGATACCCTCGGCTCTTGCAAGCCCGTCTCCAACCTTTGATCCCCAACTTTCGCCAGAATTTGGCTAGTCTGATTAAGTTTAAGGGCGCTGATCCGGGGTTAAGGTCGACCCCTGTCGGTCGACAGAGCCGAGGCGGAGTCTCCGCCTTGGAGATGTATGCCAAGGAAGGCCATGCCGGATAATATTCTGATGGAACACCAAGGAGGCTATTTCTAAAAGCCGGTTCAGCTTGACCAAAATCTGACAGTTGGGGTCGTCAACTGTACATAATATACAGCATACTAGGAAGCATCTGGTTAAGCTCTTTACGTTCAGTTCCAGATATGCCTTCTCCCATGGCTCCGTAGTGGCATTAGTGTTTGACCAGGACTGAGACTACATACATGTATTCTATTCAGGCTGAATCACTCTTAGAAACACTAAAAGTAAGCGAGCCTCTTTTTGTAACCCCCACGCGAGTTTACCGTCAATTCGCGGGATGTAAAATAGCCAACCCCTTGCAAGGGGTGGTCGT
>JABCKD010000393.1:0-34178 GCA_013186415.1 Fusarium sp. NRRL 66088
CCTCTCTATATCGCGATTTAACACCCGGCGCCATGAGTGCCATTCTCTCCGCCGACGACCTCAACGACTTCATCTCCCCCGGTGTCGCGTGCATCAAACCCATCGAGACCCTCCCCGCCGCCCCGCCCCCGCAATCACAGTCCCTCGAGACTGAAGTCATCCTCGATGGCCAGCAGCCTGCGGCCAACCCCAATGCCCCCGCCCAGATCTCCCTCACAGACTGCCTTGCATGCTCTGGCTGCGTAACATCCGCCGAGGCTGTGCTCGTGAGTCTCCAGAGCCATGCCGAAGTCCTTACCACACTTGATGCGGCACCGGCCTTGAGGGTCGTCACCGACGATAGTGGCCGGTTCAGGGTCGAAGGCTTGGAGAATGAGAACGCGAAGCTGTTTGTGGCTAGTGTGAGCCCCCAGACAAGGGCCAACCTTGCCGCCGCCTGCGGTGGGAGCGTCTCGGAGAAGGATGTCGGATACATGCTGAGCAACCTGCTGCGAGGGCCAGACGGTATTGCCAACGGCGGGCAATGGAAGAACGACTTCACATGGGTAGTCGACACCAATGTCGCGAGGGAGGCAACACTTGTGCTTGGCGCTGAAGAGGTCCTCAACTCGGCGAGGGCTGGTATGGCCACGCCTGCGAAACCCATCCTGGCATCCTCATGCCCCGGTTGGGTTTGCTATGCCGAGAAAACACACCCTCATGTCCTCCCACACCTCTCAAAGGTCAAGTCACCGCAAGCTTTGATGGGTACTATTCTCAAGACAACCCTAAGCCGAACACTTGACATCCCCCCCAGCCGCATCTGGCACCTGGCCGTTATGCCATGCTTCGATAAGAAACTTGAAGCCAGTCGGGAAGAGTTGACGGAGGAAGTCTGGGCAGGAGGCGAAACTCGCGGTCGAGGTGTCCGGGATGTCGACTGTGTCATCACGAGCAAGGAGATTCTCATGCTTGCAGAGTCAAGGGGACTCAATTTCTTCGATATACCCAAGACGGCACCGCCCAGTCCGACCCTGACACCGTTCCCTGATCCCAAGATCCACGACTTCCTCTTTCCACGTCGACGGTCGAGAAACCCACCGCGCGAGGCCGGTACTTCGGGGGGGTTGTTGCACCACATCCTTCAGAGCCGAGCAGCACAGTCACCAGGCGCAGAGATTGTTCACACCCGTGGTCGCAACGTTGATGTTGCCGAGTACTCTGTGGTTGTGAATGGCGAGCCAGTCTTTCGTGCCGCCAGATATTATGGCTTCAGGAATATTCAGAACCTCGTTAGGCGACTGAAGCCAGCCAGGCCGTCCCGAATGCCTGGTGGAAAGCCCTTTGGAAGCGCTCGCAAGCCAGCAGGAAAGGCGGCATCCCTCGAACACAGCTATGTCGAGGTCATGGCATGCCCCGGAGGCTGTACCAACGGTGGCGGTCAGATCAAGGTTGACGACCCCGTCGTAATGGAGCGAAGGAATTATTCCGGAAATCCAGGTCCGCAGGAGCAAAAGGACTGGCTGGCAGAAGTTGATGAGGCCTACTTCTCGGGAGAAGAGGTCAGCATCGAGGTTAGCGAGGAAACATTCGAGCATGTCGTTGGCGGCATCTCCCACTCATACATAAATGATACCCTGGCGCATTGGGCGGAGATCACAGGCATAGGACTTGATAGACTGGCATTCACGAGCTATCGTGAGGTGATTAGCGACGTTGGTAAAGACACAGCCACAGATACCGAGAGGGTGGTACAGCTGGCGGGAAAGATTGGAGGCGGATGGTAAAGCTAGTCGATAGAAATAATCAACTGCCCTAGCCTCCTCTTCGAGCGAAGCCAAACCCTCCCCGTCCACTCCCGTCTGGTCCTCTTGGTGTTCGGATGGGAGCCTGCTGCTGCTGCTCGTCCTGGGGTGTCTGGTTTCTCCTGGGCGATGGCTGGTCGGGCTGTCGCCTTTGGTTGTTGGGTTCAGGCTTCGCGGTGTAGTTTGGATCGAACAGCTCACGGCCGGAGCCTGACATGTTCTGTCTCCTCGGGGCGTCAAACGAGCGGTTATCGTACTGGCGATTGTCATGCTGACGGTTCTCGCTGCTCCTATATCCGCCTCTTCCTCTGCCCCGACCACGGCCACTGAAATGTCCATCCGACCGCGGTGGGGTAACTGTGCCCGGAGATGAGGCTCCTGACGACGGGTTCGACTCGCCAAAGATCTTGGCTCGGGCCTCCTCGTACCGCCGCTGCTTCTCCTCTCGGTCTCGCTTTTGCTTGGCACGAATCTCTTCTGGGCTCATGGGCACCTCCTTCTTGGCCTCCTCGTTGTCGTCGTCGACAGTCAGCTGGGACATGCCAGTCACGGGATCTCGCTTGGCGATGACGGGTTTCCGGCTTAGCACCTTGACCTGGGGCTTGAAGGGCGTTGTGAGGGGGACGCCTGAGTTGTTGGCTTCTATGTAGTGAAAGGTTTGGGGAGTGTCCCTGTCGCAAAGAGCGTCAGCAAAGAACCATGCTAGCCTGTCAATCGCAACGCTGAGGGGACGTACGCAGACTCCCACAGCTTCCGATTCTGCTCAGCGTGCTGAGCAAGACGCTCGGCCTTGGTAAGAGGGGCCTGGGGTGCCGATTGCTCAGACTCATTCAAGGCCTTGTCGGCCTGAGCCTCCCAGTCGTCTTCCCAAGCATCGGGAACAGGCGCCTTGTTCTTGGACATGGTCAATTCGGGAAGGCCTTCCAAAAGGTGACTGCGGTGATCTAGATATGTCAAGGCCTTCGTCTCCGTTTGTGTCTTGAAATCTGATCCGGGATCGCAGGGTTGAGCATGGGGTGAGGTAAGAGCGTTTAGGTGGTTGTTGGGAAGAAAATAGGCTGAATGGAGGCCCAAAAGCTGGGAGGAAGCTCACGACGTATGGGGGACCTACCACGTTTTTTCTTGTGCAGGAGCGCTTCAAGGAAGGTGACCCGCTCAGGATTACGCCAACCTGGGGAAACGCGAGGGACCTGGACGCAACCCGCCGGACGGCTAGATGACCGCCTGCCGCGCTTGTATCTCCGAAGTCGCTTTTGTCAAGCCCAGATCTTTAGCTGGGCAGTTCAGTTTGGGCTGGTCCTAGGTGGGCAGGTATGGAAGTTGCGGGGTGGCTGTTGGTTGGTGGGGCAAGCGAAGCTCAGCCTTTGAGACGAGACGCAAGCATCAGCTGAATTACCACCTCTCCTCTCTGTGTTGATACATCGCCTTCTGCCGCGAGTTTCAACCCATCGCTGTTATTCCCGATTGTGTTTCGCATCATCTGTTGTTCTTCTCGTGTTCCATTACTTCTCCTACAGAATCCACCGCAAGAGTTCTGTTGTTATTTCAACATGGCCGGTGGTCCCCGTCTCTCGCCCATGATCCAGCGTGAAATGGCTGATAGAGCCGCTAATACCAGCGCCAGAAGAGTGGCTGAGGAGTACGAGGCAGCTAGGCTAAGACTTTCGGACCAGACCTTCAATATGCGTAAGTGCTGGGGACGTTGGGTTCTCATCATCAGTCGCTCAGGCTGACAACGTTATAGTGAGCTACCCAGACCCGCTCGTCCCCCGGAAGCAGTCAACCACATATCCCCCAGGAGTAACACCTGAGATGGAGAAGAAATGGCTTCAGGTCATCGAGCAGTCAAAGAAATGAGTTCAAACTCACAATACGAGTTTCGGTCCAGCGAGGAGCGGTCAGCATTGAGGCCAGTGAGGGTTCAGCAACAGGAACGTGGTTCTGCACGAAGATTATGAGCTTTGATGGGACTCAATAAAGTTTTCGAAATAAACTCCATGCAGATTTACGGATAAACTCTATTGGTGGTCGTTAGGATATCTGGCATTGTAGATTCCTGACTCAACTTGGAGTGACCTACACGTCGACTTGGAGGTGAAGTCGCAACAGAGACTCCCACCCCTGTATCGCCTAGTCCAGTTATTTATGTAACCTGGAAGTTGTGAATTACAGTTGCCTATATCAAGGGCATGTATTTATATGTCCGCCGATGTGAAGGCGGAAAAAACCACCGTATCTAAAGTCAAGAACGACATATACAATGACCACGAAGAAGCCCTATCACCCAGGTCGATCTCGATTAGAATCTAAGTGTTGGGCTCGAAGAATTTATCACACTGGTACTCAGATTTCAGCTTTATATCCGAAGTTCTATTCATAGTAACTCCTAAGCTGTAAAATGACGAGCCGCAAAGCAATACGAACATTCTTATTGTTGGAAAACCGGAAAGTGTATTATTTTATCAAGTCTCCTTAACATTCTTGAATTTTCGGAAAGTACACTCAAAAGACAAACCGTCTCCTGGTCGTGTTCTCCTGGAATCAAGAACTCCGTCACGCGCACACTACTGCAGACTGGAACTGGTTCCTGCGTGAATGTAAGGTATATCAAAACTGGCACTGCCGACCATAGCCTCCCTTCACAGGCAATGGTGTCAGCTTAGCTGTAAGCTGATGTCGGCATGGCCGCAGTATCGATCAACTGAACCCGAGGTTACCACTCAGGCGCTGTGATCTTCCAGGCATGCTCCTCGCCCATCCACCCGAAATGCAAGATATCCGAGCAGGGGGTGATGAGAAGAAATGACTTGCGGGCGGTATCACACCTGGCCGGGTACAGGTCTATATTCGAAGGTGTCTGGTCCGGGGTGTCACAGCTGGGGTGCAGCCCAATGAAGCCGTAGCAAGTTGACAGACATGCGGAGGTGCTGCAGAGGCAGGGAGTCGATCAGGTCGCGGGGTGACCATCCCATCGGGACCGAGCTCTTGATGGGATTTGCGAATGGACGATAGCCATTTGGCTGTGTTGCCCGAGGGGTGGCTTGGTCCGCCCACTCCTGTCGTGGTTGTAGGTGATTCCTGTACAACATATGATCTCAAGGCAACCGAGACAAGGTCAATGGGAGATGAACGGATTACAAGGTGTGTATAGTCAGTAACAGTGTGTAAATATCATCCATTGCTTGAAGGCTACCTGCATAACCAGGCGTTCCAATGCCAGCTAGTCTCAATGCAGCGTTCCCGCAGTTTGTCATCCAGTCATATTGAGAAGGTCAAAACACACAGGGCAGATTTAACCACGGTTGACTAATTAATGAATGTATGTATGTGATTCTGCAGTTGCATGTATTATGTAGCATTCTCGAATGATATTACAGTAGCGAAATGTTGAGGCCGGGGATAGTGGCAAGACCCATGTTGCAGTCGACCCTGTCGGCCAAAGGGATGGAAACGGTAACCGACTCGTGTCGATCTCGGCTAGCCATGACACGTTTTGACAGACACAGATATCGGGCTTGACGTTCCAAAAAGGATCACACACATCAGCCTAGCAGCCCGGGGGTCTGGAGACGCGACCGGGTATTTGGAATTGGAGCACAACATGTGAGGGTGAGAGTGGTGTCTGTGTGTGTGTGTGCGATGGTGACGGCAGCGGAACTGGTTCCCCAAGTGATGGCCAATGGTTCAAGTTCGAGCTCTCAAGCTGGTCAGGGAGGGTCATGTTTGTGGCGATTGCTAGGATTCCCCAACTTCCATTTGAGCAATCAAGCAACGTCCAGCATACCAAGAGAGGGCTGGACCTCTCTCAAACATGACGGGTCGCGGGAGTCGCCCCGAGCCGAAGGAGCGTGGCTCGATAGAGTGACCCGCGTGATCATGAGGATGGATGAGGAGAAGCAATGAGTAAATGGTCTAGGAGACGCACATGTCGTCTTATTTTATTGTCGTGCCGTGGGCTAGAGAGGTGCGGTGCAGATATCGGTCTGGTCTTGTCTTGGCACCGACGGACGTGTCTCGGGCTTCATGACCGGCAAAGACGTCATCCGTCAGGTCGACTGAACCCCTCCAGGGCCTGTATTGCTCCCCAGCAAAGATCCATAGGAACTCCAGGAACGTTCACCGTCGTCTCATCTTGAGTGGAATCGAGCTAGCTGCTGGACAAGCACGCACCAATCCAGCACGAACATTTCGCCAAGAGTGAGGTGCGGCGCCGGAAGCGTTTGTAGGGAGCATTCAATCAGAAGCTTGGAGATCTCTTGTTGAACCCCGCCGAATCAAGTAAAAAAAACAAGCCCCACCAAGATTGCAGCACCAAACGACCACCTACCAGACCGGCCAAGATCGCCTCCCGCCAGCCTGAAGCCTGAGCTGTGCGGATGGCGGGCAATACGCACTGTGGCCGGCCTGTTGTAGTAATCCGCAGCCAGCGAGCGAGCGTGTGCCTATCATGACCAACGGGACCTGATCCCAGACCAGCTGGAGCTGCTGTTGCTCGCATCTTCCAGAATGAGCCCCGACACCGCTGTTCTGTTCTGTTCCATCCCGTCAGCAAAGGTCAGCACTGAAATTCAGCTCAAGCACATCCTTCCCGTATGCCGTGCAGACCTCCCGCTTGATAGCAAAGGATCCCGATAGATAGATACATCATATACCTGCCACCAGCCCTTTAAAGCACTCTCGCCCACGCTAACATTGCGAGTCTCATGGCGCCATCATTTCATTGAGAGGCGGGGTTGGGAGCGGGCCTGGGTCCTGTTTGTTTTTGTTGTTGAGGCTTGCGCGGATGGCGCCGAGCCAGCTTCGACGCCATCTTGTAAACTGCAATGCAGAAACAGCCTGAAAATACCAAAGTCCAGAGCCATAAGGCAGATGCAAGCAGAGCAAGGCTGTAAGCCCAAAAACGCCTAGAACAGAAGGTGATGTAAGCAGCCCAGAGTATCCCGACCTCGAGAAAAAAAAAAGCTTGGATGAAAAAGTGAGGAAGCAGGTGAGTACAACCCTCTAATAAGCTTCCCATCAGCATCAGGCAAACATCAACAATGCACAAACTCCACCCTCTGATAAGCTCGCCCGTTTGAATCCATCCCAGCTCCGACTGTCCTGTCCTGTCCTGAGCAGGAGCCTCGGTCGGGATAACGTTAAGTGTTGCAGCGGCATCCAATCCATATCCATTCTTTATTGGGTTTTGCTGGGAATCCATCCAATCCATCCCCCTCCATCCATCCATCAATCAATCGCAGCTCCGTTGCATCGCACTGTACGGGCGCCTCTAAGCTCCCCCAGCCCACACCCTCACTCACTTCGCCCCAAAGACGTCTAATTATCATCTCCATCACTTCTCTCTGCCTGCCCGCGCCATCCTAATCTTTCCCCCTCTCTCAACATTAAACCATCGCATTCCCTGCTCACCGCGAGGGCCCTCGTCTTTCACCACGCCCTCGTCCTGCTCTCAACCCACCGCGCAGCTATCCCGGGGCCCAGCGACGCCCAACCCCGACGACATTCGACGACTCACCTTCTCACACTACCTCCCTCGCCCCTCTCCTCCTCCGCCGCCGCCGCCGCAACAAGTCGGCCCTGTTTCTAAGCCGCGGCAGCTTCCCCCAGCTCTTTGCCGCCATGTCAGGCACTGAGAGCGCAGCTTCAAACCCCGGAGGCTTTGACCTCCTACGAAGGGCCACCCAGGCCATGATGTCAAGGTTCGTGCTTGCTTCTGTTTCCTTTGTCCATGTCCAATTACAGTTTTGCACCCTTCCGTTCCGCCCTCCCTCCAAAATCTCTTGCCCATTTTTCTGCATATCCGTTGGGATCTCGTTACGGTCCCAAGCTGGGGTCCTACTCCCGACATCGAATATCCCGGCTTGATCCCAGCCCAGGGCAGTTGGCAAGCCCCCCACCAGGCCCAGGCGCCCTGGAGCTCGATGGTGGCAACGATGACGGGCCCTTCAGCACTTGAGCCCAGCAGCTTCAGCAGCGCCTCCTCGAGTCAGCGTCCTGTTCCGGCTAGTTCCAGTGGCCCCCCGGTCTTCGACACCGCCTACCATGGAACCCACCATGGAAACCCTCCTGGGGCTCTCACTCAAGCCCTGCGCTCGATCAAGCATCAATCCCACGCCTGGACAGCGCCCTGAGCATCTGCAAGTTGCTGGGCTCAGCCCGCAAAGCTGCCCTGCGCTGCAGGCACTCTACGAGGCCCAGGCACTGGAGGTCGTCGGCCGTAGGGCGTTGGCGGACTTGCGGCTAGGGCATGGGGTGCTACGGATCGTCCGCCAGTGGACCATCAGAGCTCTCGAATTCCTGACGGGACCCGTTGGCGGCACCCTTGGGCAGCACAGCAAGTCTCGATCCCAGGATAAGAAAGCAGGAGCAGCAGTTTCGATGCAAGGACACAGAACCCAATCAAGGCCTTGTCGAACCCTCAACTTCGCCATCGCAGTGGAACCAAGCAGTCACCGTCGTCTCGGAGCCATTGGGTTCCAAAACCTGACCTGGCTCCGGCTCCAAAGAATGGCCCCGGCGGCATTCCCACATGCAAGAGACAGCTCCTCTGCTTCTGGCTCTGTCGCAAGGCCTGACTCGCCTCCTCCGTGATTGGATCCAGTCGGCCGGCCTTGGAGTCAGTCGGTCCCTACGTTTCCATCCCATCGCCTCCGACCCCGCCATCAGCTCTCGCTCCCACGTCCGCTCCGTGCCTCCCACGCCCGAGATACATACAAGTTCTGCTCCCCTCGGTCAGACAAGCCTTTGGACAAGCCCACCCCCGGCTGCATATCGAGCTTGCTTTCTTTTCCGGAGCGAGGTGAAAAAATTGATCTCGTCATCCCCCTTTCCCTCGACTCGACTCGACTCGACTCGACATTGAGGTCCCAAGCAAGCCAGCCTCCACTTGTCCCCTCGCTCGCGCTTCGTCTTACACGGCCGCTCTCGGCAAGGCCTCGCATTTTTTATTACTGCTGGTCCTGGCGCGCTGCCCACATCCACACCAGAGCGAACACACCACTGGCCCTCTTGACCTTGAAAGGCCTTTTTCGATCCCGTGTTTTTCTCGTCATAGTCGCATCGTCAGAGCCCACCACTGCCGCTATTGCTCTTCGCCGCCGCCTGTTCCCTCACGACCTTTTGCCCTGTTTCCCCTCTAGTCGACGCGCTTGGCAGCCGTCATGAACTAGTGTTCCCACTTTGCTCTTCCCCGCGCTGCTGCATCTGTGCAAAAGCATTTATTCACTCACTGGAAATCTCTTACAAAATGCATGGGGTTAACCAAACCACCAGGTCCGCGGCCGCTGACGAGGATGGCGCCGATCACATCGGTTTGGATACTCCTCGATCTGGTGTAGCTACTCCTCAACCCGATCTACAGGACAAACGCTTGCCCGGCATCATGAGCTACTTCGGCCAGGTTCGTCAACGCCCTTCTAGTACAACCAGTCACAGTCACCGTCTGTCTTTGTCCAAGCCCAATCGTTCTTCCCAGAGCGCTGTCACTTTAGACCGAAAGCAAAGCCAGCCCACTCCACCAACCGACCTGCAGTTGCAGGCGCACACCGAAAGCTCTTCTCGCGAGTGTGCCTCTTTGGCTTCAGATCGTTTGCTTCTTCAACATGAGCCTCTCGGTCTCGAGCCAAGAAGCAAGGAGCGGGATGAGCACAAACTTTCCAACCCCTACCCATCCCCACCCACTTCTCAGCCCTCATCTTCTGGGGGCTCTATTTCCCAGGATATGATTTTTGCAGCCCCAGATTCAGGGGCCAACGGCAAAGCCGCTGCCGCTGCAAAGTCTTTAACACAGTCTCAAACCAAGAAATCTGCAGCATCCCTCTTCACCACTACACACTATCAACCCTCCAATGACCCATTGCCCCCCAAGCTCGACTCCTCCAACCACGCAGTACCTCTCAAGGACTCTGATCCTCCCTCGCACCCTGAAGCACGTTCCACCACGAGTACTCGCCCTGCAGCCCCCGGCAAGTGGTACTCTCTTGATGGACTCAAGGAGCTAACTCGTATGACGTTCAAGAGCGGCCCCTCAACTCCTACTCGAGCAATGTCGGCTGCTCGACCGTCCGGTTCCGACAGCAGGGCCCTCTCCTCTGGGAGGACCAGCCACGATGGCGCTGAAGTCAGCGGCACTCAGACTCCCAGGAGCTCAGGCGGCACACAGGCGCCGGCTGCCAAGGGAAAGCTGACTATCAAGATCAACGAGGCTCGGGGACTTAGAAAGAGCCGAGATCCTTACGTCGTGGTCGTTTTTCAGCGCAGTGAACTCATCTCAAGCGGCCCCAGGCACATTGAAGAAGATGACAACCTCAGTGTCGCCACACCCGGCATGGGTGGAATTGCCATCCAGCGACAGGGCAGCGATTCTGGCCGCCCAATGGCCATCCCCATGAGAAGCCGCCAGAGCAGCAACACCAGCATCAGTGACTACAACACCTTCCGAAATCGGTCGGCCCGGCTTTCCTTTACGAACCCAAAGTGGGATGCTGAAGCAGAATTGTGAGTTGCTAACCAAATCAGGTACCGGATTCAAGATACTGACCAGCCACAGCGATGTCGTGAGCTCCGAGATGCTGGTAGATATTTCGGTATATGACCATGCCGCCTCGGGTGAGGAGTTTCTCGGTCATGTCGATTTCCAGGCCAGTAGAGACCCCGATGCAGTTGTCCAAGGATGGTTCCAGCTCCAAGGTCATGCCGATACAATGGCAGAGAACGCACCCACCGGCGAGATCTATGTCCAGGCCGTCTATCACAGAGCCGAGAAGAAGCACTTTGGCCCAACCGACTTTGATATTCTCAAGTTGATTGGCAAGGGCACTTTCGGCCAGGTTTACCAAGTGCGAAAGAAGGATACGCAACGCATCTACGCCATGAAGGTTCTTCAGAAGAAGGTTATCGTGCAGAAGAAGGAAGTCGCCCACACCGTCGGAGAGCGTAACATTCTCGTTCGAACAGCCATGTCCGACTCACCGTTTATCGTCGGTCTCAAGTTCTCGTTCCAGACACCCTCAGAACTTTACCTTGTCACCGACTATATGTCTGGAGGAGAATTGTTCTGGCATCTCCAAAAGGAGGGACGATTCGACGAGAAGCGAGCCAAATTCTACATCGCCGAGTTGATCTTGGCCATTCAACACCTCCACAACAACGACATTGTGTATCGAGACCTGAAGCCCGAGAACATCCTTCTGGACGCCAACGGACACATCGCCCTGTGCGATTTTGGTCTATCCAAGGCCAACCTCACCAAGAATGACACGACCAACACCTTCTGCGGCACAACCGAGTACCTTGCCCCAGAGGTTCTTCTCGATGAGTCTGGCTATACCAAGATGGTGGACTTCTGGTCGCTCGGCGTCTTGGTGTTTGAAATGTGCTGCGGCTGGAGTCCCTTCTATGCCGAAGATACGCAGCAAATGTATAAGAATATTGCATTCGGCAAGGTGCGGTTCCCCCGGGATACCCTGTCGCAAGAAGGCCGCAACTTTGTCAAGGGGCTCTTGAACCGTAACCCCAAGCACCGACTGGGCGCTACTGACGACGCAGAGGAGTTGAAGAGGCACTCCTTCTTTGGCGACATTGACTGGACACTGCTTTCTAAGAAACTCATCACTCCTCCTTTCAAGCCCAAGTTGAAGTCTGAGACAGACGTGTCGTACTTTGACCCCGAGTTCACAACTGCGCTGGATCAGAACGGATCTCTCAACGAGCGTGCGGCGGCACTGGCCAGAGGCTATGCAGCGTCGACCCCTCTCTCTCCCTCGGTGCAGGCCAACTTCCAGGGCTTCACCTTTGTGGACGAAAGCGCCCTGGACGATCACATGCGAGACCGAGCTCGAATGGACGACGAAGATATGGATGACGCTCAGGGGCACCACGATAACGACGACTGGGACAACCTGGACGACATCGACCTCAGAAAGGCGAACCGGATGAGCGGCATTGTGAAGACTTCTACTCACGATGAGCACATGGTGGGAGGCTCACACTTTGACGTATAACCCGGGCAGGTATTTGCATTTTACACCCAAATCAGCTTCACGGCGTTTCGACGATGATTAGGGGGGATTCTATCCATGTCATGAGAAGAAACAAAAAGTAATATTTCGCAAGCCAAAAAACCAACCCAACCCAAACCAGACCCGCCGCCATTCTGTTTGCATGTGGGCCATGGATGATTAATTGTGGAATTATTTATTTGCATTGAGGTCGGATGGTATTGCATTGCGTTGGTCATCGATCGTGCTGAACAGGATTCATGGCGTTTTATGGTTGTGCAAACAAACAAAACAAAGGGGGGGGTGAGAAAGAGGTTTCCCCCTCGAGTGTGTATGCCTCACTCAACTGGAAGGGCCATAAGCAGTAATGAATGAGAATGCCAAAGAAAATGACGGGTTGCCGGGAACCCTAGAAGGGATCTAGTGCGCCTATTTGAGTTTTGTTGAGCTTTGTTTGTGCCTGAAATAGTCTAGTGATGATGTAGTGATGGTGGTTTGTGTGAGTCTGATGGATGACGTTGCTTGCCACCAGAGGTGGTGGTTAACGCCAGTTGAGAATTGTCAAAGCACTTGCCAGTGATAGCTTGGTCCCTTAGGAATGCAGTCAACTTGAGATGTCCGAAATCAGGGTTGATACCAGAAATCACTGGTGACGTAGATGACCAGATCAACAGCTCTGCAGCGTTATCTATGACATGTCCGAGCGGATGACGTTGAACCATTGTTGGGCTCAAGGGCAGACGCCATCATCAATACTCCAAGATTAGCCAAAGTGTCACTGCAACGAGGATTCAGACATCTTGTTGTTATCAGTTGCTTGTGCTTCATTTGGCATTCGCATTTCGCAATGAGTTCCTACAGGCAACCAAGAGGTTGGATTTTAGGAAAAAGTACACAGGATTATAATCCCCATTCCACTGCTTCTCGCAGCCCAACTCTTCTCCAAGGCTGAGTTGTCGTCAACCTCCCCCCTCTTTTTCTATCCCCATCTAGCGGCGCCTCGGGCGGCGGGAAGTGGCCCGAGGTGCCAAGTCCGGGTCAGCTAGGTATCCTCGCGAGGAAAGGCGCTTAGTGGTGAGCCTCATCCTCCTCCTCGGCCTCGAGCCAGTCAGCGACCTCGGGGGTGCCAGAAGCGGTCTGGGCAGAGGTGTCCTGGCCTTCAATCTCGACAGCCATGCTCTCGTACTCCTTCAGGCTGCCAGCGAGGTCGGTCTCCTCGGGGGAAGAGGGGGTCTTGGGGGCGCTGAAGGTCTGGACCTGGCCCTCAGAGTCGGTCTCCTTGACGGCGGGGATCTTGTAGGCCTTGAGCTCCTTGAGGTAGAGCTCCTGGACGAAGTCGGCTGTTGGAGGGGTGTCAAGTCAGCAATTGAGCAACCATCGGATGGATTCAGGCATTTCTGGTGCGCATTGGGCGTTGGAATTTCGAATGAAGATGGTGGACGTTGTCCCGAGTATCATCGTTGAGGCTTTGGCGACGTCGGAGCTCGGGTGGAGCGCAGCTTCGGCTATAGGACAGATCCGGCCGATGACAATCAAGAATCGACACAGAGCGAGAAGGAATCGGAAATCGCAACGGCGGGTGATCAAGGCATCGATAGGGACAGGATCTTACCTCTCCGAGAGACGGTGGGAGCAATGAAGCCCCTCATCTGGACGGCATTGGGTCGGGCGACTCGAGAAACGGCCGCAACGGCGGAGCGAGCGCGCTATAAAGGAAGTTCTCGTCAGCGCTCCTGGCTCTCGGGCAGATTTTGTATCGATAATTCGAGGGATCAATCGCTTACCGAAACCCGGGACAGTTGGCTGAGCATTTTGGATGGCTGGTCGTGGCTCAATTGGGTACTCCGGGGAGATGGGGGAATTGAGGGCTTTGGGGAAAAATCGTGAGAGTGCAGGCAAGACAGGCGCTCGCCCCCCCCCCGGCTAGAGCGGTTCGGCCTTGCTATCCATCGCGGAACTTGGTGCCTCAGGCCGCACGCACGGTTGCCCGGAGGTTTACGGGTGGTTGACGTCACGTGATGTTAGAAGGGAACGATTGGCCAGATCTGGGACCCAGATTGGCGATCTTGCTGCACAGCTTTCGGGTGCTGGGAATAAGCTTGCTTGATCCAACATTAACGACTTATACTGAGCGTCTCTTTGTCCGTATCTATTTTCTTCCCTGATACGATACTTCTCCAAGTTACCATTACCTCGCTATGCTTACATCACGACTTCAAAATCATCCCTCATCAACTACTGCATCAATTGGGCGAGTGCCCCCCACATAGCCCTCATGACTTCATCGTCCGATGCCCTCTCACGCCATGAGCCATGATGATTCGACTTGGATCCATGAGAGGAGCCCATTACATGGCACTATGAGACAAGCAAGCTATCAATCAAGAATTTTTTGATCTACTGAAAAGAAATACACAAAAGAATGATGCAGGAGCCGACCTATTCTATCCATCACCTTCGGCCCATTTTCCCGGCCTTCCCGTGGTATCACAACTTTGAGCTCCCAAATCCAATTCAACACCCAATCATTATAGTATCAGTCCCCCAAGCTTATCGCTGCTCCTCCTGGGACATTTGCGGAGAGATTTGCTTCACACGAGCCGCCCTCCTCATGCCGCCAACAACGATGCTACCAGTGTAGAGCAGAGCCGCAATGCCAGCAATGACTGAGTAGGCAACGATGTATCCGGTGGAAGAGCTTGCAAGCTGCAGGCCCAGGCCTCCATTGATGATACCGAGGATCATGAGGATTCGGCCGAACCAGATGTGGACGTGGCTGATGATTCCTCGCTTGCCGTGGCTTCTAAAGTATCGGTGATGAGCGAATCCAAGAATGGGCTGGAGACCCATCAGCGCAACAACGATCGTGCCCATCTTGGTGTGAGTTTGTTTCCACCACTACAAGTTACGCGTTAGCACAGAGTCACAATGCGAGTGCATTCAAAAGGATGACTTACATAGCCGTCGTCGCGGGCGTAGACATAACCAAGACCGAAGCCGGCCCACATACCCAGGAAGACAATGAACTGCCAACCGGCGTGGACCAACCACTTTCCAATGATGGGCATCAAGATAGCTCCCAGGGGATATCCAGCAAGGAAGACGATGGACATGATGATGCCGTGAGCCCTCAGCACAGTCTTACTCGGGCCAGATGACTCGGTCACAACACCAGAGTTGGAATCGGAGCCGGAGCCGGAGCCGGAGCCAGAGTCATTGTTCGAGTCCGAACCAGAACCCGAGCCCGAATCGTCACTGCTAGAAGTGAAAGGGTTGCTATCCGAGCTGATGGACGCCTGGGCAAAGTTGACACTGAAGCTGCTCTCCTCGTCGTGCTCGCTGATCCTCTCCGATACACTGGTCGAGTCTATGGAGTCGCCATTCTTCCAGGCCGCGATCCACGAGTTGGATCCCTCAAAGTCGAGACTATCGCAGTCGCCGCACCGAATGTTGGCAATCAGCTTGCCGCCCGAGACGCCAGAGCCGGCGAGGAGCTCAACTGCGGTCCGTTCTGTGTATTGAGGCATGACATGGCCGGTACCAGTCCGTGTGCTGAGGGTCACGTTGCCGTCGCCGTTCTGGTAGATGAGGAACATCTCGGAGCCTGACATGCGGGAGCCGATGCCGAGGCCAGCCCATTGGACGCTGCTGGGAGCTTCCATCTGGAAGTAAATGTTGCCAGACCCCGAGCTGGCAGACGCCTCTGGGACGCCCCAGCGGAAACAGACGTCTCCATCGTTGGGGCAGAAGGCCGAGGTGACGGCTGATGCGCCGCGTGCGTCTAGAAAAAGGGCGTGTTAGTCGAAGTTCACATGATGGTATTGAATGCCACTCACATAATGCCGCCGTGGAAGCTAATAATGTGCCAACTGTTGACTTCATTTTGAATAGAGATCTGTGGTGGATGCCGATTGCTGAGAAATAGTCAAGATGGAATATCCCACAAGGAGGGCACGTCGATGGTCATATATGCGCACAGATGGGGGCGCCTCTTGTAACACGGACAGGCCTATCTCGAAACGGTGATGGGTTGCGTGCACTACGTGGTAGCCGCGGACTGCAAGCCACGCCCGGCAACAGAGACATGCCCTCCACTGCCTTACGAATCCCATGCACGTTAGAGGCTCGGCAGATGAGCTCTAATTGGGGTGGTTCCGTCATCAAATGGAAGGGGGGACGATCAAAGAGAAGCGCCAAGCAGGGGGGCGTGCATAGGCAAGGCAAGGTCTAATGGCCAAAGAAGATAGGCACGGCACGGCACCAGCATGAGCTCGACTCTAATGCTGTCGTCAGCTTCGGCTCCGCCCTTTGATGCCCAGCCCAGACCGTTTCTCATCTGGGACCAGCGCGCAAATGGGGTTTCATGACACTGCCACGCTATCATGGTCTCAAACCGTTGCTGCGGATTCGGCAACTCGGCGAGGGCGTTGGAGATGAGATGGTCAAGCGGTTTGCAAGTTTTGTGCGATTGGCTCAACTGAGCCGCTTTGAAGGGAAAACTGTGTACCGAGGTCGTCGTTATTGGCCCCCCTCGTTGAAAAAGGTGCTGACACTATTAGGAATACCACAGCAAGCGGCCAGCGAGGTCCCGGTTACAACAGTCTGCATTCTGCATTCTGGGTGCGTGAGGAAGGGCGGCCGACCCCTACCACGATAGCGTCGGTAGATCGAGCTTAAATCAACACAGCCCACCCGGGAATGGGACCCATCGGTATTGAGGCCAGGGAATGCCAGGCTCTACGATGCCTCTCTGCTGGGGAAATCATGCCCCGATAGAGAAGCAATCTTTCTTGTTCCCCCGGCGGAGGGTTTCGTGCTCCCGGCGCGGACCATCCCACATGTGCTATCCCACGTGGTCGCCGAGACCTCAATCTACCAAGGTTTGCGACGGAGATGATGAACTTGGCGAAGCTTTCCCTCCTGCGTCTACTTTGGGCGCACAAGCCAATGCCCTTCGTATCGCCTTATGAGCTGGGGCATGTCTGTCACTCCCCCGTTGGACATCAAAGTCGCATGGAAGAGGCCTCCACAAAATGAAGATGGCACGTCCAATTGCAAAGCCTGAATTTGCAAAATAGACCAGCGCCAAAGCCTAGAACTCGACGAGAGTACGTCAGCCTTCCCCAGACAAGACAAGGGTGTTACAAGAAGGGGGGGAAACAACCAAAAAACTCTATGAAATTGGCTATACGCTACATCCATTCAAACGAGCTCTGTGCACAAGAGAGGATCCTGGTCTTGGCGTATTCATGCTTAATTCCTCCCTACGATGGTTTACGCCTTGTGTTTTGATGATTCATTCATGACTGAGCAGGTCGATCCCGCTTCGCCAAGACTGGAATTCTTGCAAGCCGTGGCATGCAGGTATCGACGCCTCGCGCTTAGGGGATTGCGTGGCCCTCCTTCTCGGCGTCCGGGGTGGAAACTCTAGTGCAGATATCTCAGACAAGAGAAGGAATCGGCAGAGAAATAAAGCTTCATGATACTATGTAGTATCAAGATCCTGTTTTTCGTCCAATCCTTTTTTCCGATTCGGTATAGATAGGGAGATGGAGGAAAGTTTACCTCTAGGGGACGCGAATACGGCTATCAAACATCAACACTAGTAGCAATCAGACACCCATGACATCTACACAACAGGATGAATGGACCTCGGTCGGCAATTGCCCAGTAACTGACCGGCTCCGAAAAAGTCCACAGCAGCTGCCGGCGCTAGCAATCACTGAGCTTTCTCGGCTAGATTGGTTGCACTATACGACAAGAACAGACAGACAGACAGCTGTCTCGTCTCATCCCTGCGTCGGATGTCGTGACCCGATTATGTGAGAGTCTGTTTGTCCAACTCCTCACCTTCCCCCTGTCATGGATGTCAATCGTGATGCTGCATCGCTTCGCTCAAGCTGCACTTCTCTCACCATCTGCCAGCTCAGCCTCTGCTGACGTTGTCACTCGCACAGTTGGCTCCTCTATCAAGCATTACCAATCTGACGAGGACCGGTCTCACCCACTGCTGCTGCTGCTGCTGCTGGCACATGCATCATCATCACTCGCTGCGAAATGTGATGCTACACGGAGACGCGACATTCCGTGCAACATTCAAAGAGTCTATTGTACTGCAATATCTCTAGCCGACTCCAGGCTGTTCCTTGTCAGACAGCCATCTCTAGCTGTGCGCGTGGATCTAAGAGCTCAAGAAAGAAAAGAAGAAGAAGAAAAAAAACAATGGCAAGAAGACATGCCGCTCGCAAATACGCCAACCTGCTCCATTGGCCCAACCTCAAACTCCTCGTCCCCCTATGTTCTACTGCTCAATTCTCGCTAACCCACATCTCTCAGGTCTGAGCAAAGGCCGCGAACGCATCGTTGTTCAACAAGCTCGACGAAGCCACAAAGCTGAACCCGCCAAAGAGGTCATCCTTAGGGGCGCTCCGGGGCCAGGCATCCTTGTTGGTCACTGTCGGGCTGATGGACAGCTCCGTGAACTCGGGGGCGAAGTTCTCGGCCAGCTCGGGGTCCGTGATCATGGGCTGGATCGGCGGCTCAAGCTCACGGGCCGCCAACTTCTTCCAGTCGAGCTTGCGGAAGAATCGATGCTTCTTCATGGTCTGGAGGTCCTTGGGCATCACCGCGCCGAGTCGCTTCTTGGGGTCCTTGCGAAGAAGTCGGGTGAGGAGGTCCTTGGCATCTGGACTCAAGAAGTATGGAAGCACTAGCTTCTGCTTGACGATGTTGTCCTGGATCTTAGCATGATTCTGTCCGCGGAATGGCGGGTTTCCGGTCATCAAGTCGTATCCGAGTGCGCCAAAGGACCACCAGTCAACCGCCTTGCCGTATTTCTTGCCCAGTACAACCTCAGGAGCCATGTACTCGACCGTTCCGAGCATCGAGTTGCAGCTCTCGTTCTGGTCGACAGCCACCTTGGACAGCCCAAAGTCGGTGAGAAGCAGGTGACCATCCGCATCCAGGAGGCAGTTCTCTGGCTTGAGATCACGGTAGACGACGCCCAGGTCATTGTGGAGGTGCGAAATGGCCAGGAGCATCTCTGCCATGTAAAACGACGCCACATCCTCCGAAAACATCTTCTCCGTGTTCAGGTGGGTAAAGAGTTCGCCGCCTTGTCCATACTCGAGAATCAAGTACAGCTGTTCCTGGTCTTGGAAGGCATAGAACAACTTGACGACAAAAGGGTGCCTATTGACCGACTCAAGAATCTGTCGCTCGGTCTTGGTCTGCTCAACCAGCTTCTTGTGAACCACCAGTGAGGCCTTCTTGAACTGCTTCTGCGCGTAGAGACGTCCAGTTGCGCGCTGCTTGACGAGGAGTACGGTGCCGTAGGTACCCTTACCAAGGCATCGAAGCTGCTCAAAATCCTCCGAAGTCATCTTGCGGTTGGGGTTGAGGCCCCCCTCGAGAGTTTCAAAGTATCCACTACGTCCGCGGACACTCTCGCTAACAAAGTCGTTTTCGAGGTTGACTTCGTAACTAACGGAGCCCTCCGAGCCGCCCTCGCTACCGGCCTCGCTACGGACATCCTCTCGGCTCTGTGTGCGACTGATGATCTGCTTGCGAAATTCCAGGCCTTGCTGACTTCCGGCGCGGCTCATGGAGTGGCAGGGAGAGCCGCCGTCAAGGCTCAGAGGCTCCATCTGTAGTCGCAACTTGGCGATGCCTGACATGGCGGGTGAGGAAGTGGCGCGGATGGTTGGGCTGCAGTTGGCGCTGACGACATCATTGATGAGGGTTGGTCCGCCATGCTTCTTGCGCCTCGGGGTCTTGTTGTATCCATGGTCGGAGTCCTCGTCGCCAGAGGCGACAGGTGTAGCCTGGAAGCCGCGGACGGTAGTGACCGCGGTGGGCGCCTGGCTTATCATGATGGGAAAGATGCGAAGTGGTAAAAAGTCTCGAGGGTTCGGAACGACACGGTTATCCTCTGACCACCACTACACACAAGCACTCGTCCTCTGTCAGTCAGGGACAAGTGCGAAGGGTTGCGAATTTCAGGCGAATCCGCGTCGACGCTCCGGATCTGCGCGGGGCTGGGATTCGAAGTGACGCTCGATCTCGTAGAAGCTCGACGATACACGCATCTGGTAGCGGAAGAAGGAAGTACGAAAGACGGCGGGCTTTGCTATATGCATTTGGCAGTGGTCGAAGGGCTGGAGGATGTCGAAACAAGGGATCTTGTTCACCAAAATGGTGTAAAGAGGAAGAGGAAGGGAGTCTGGCGAGACAAAGGACGGGCCGAGAATTAAAATGGAAAAAAAAAGTTGGTGGCCCTAGGCTAGACTGCCCGATCCATCCATTCAGGCGGCACACCCGCTGCAGCATCCGACGCTACAGGGCACCTGGCCGGCTTTTTTTCAGGCGGGCTTGGACTGGCTGCAGGCCCGTGGACGTCCAAAATGTGTCCTGCAGCATTTGGAGCCACCAATGCAAACCCAGTCCGCTACACCACGCCACGACAAGAGTCCAGGCCATGCGCTGGCGGCCCCTGTCGCCCTGCCCATTTGGAACGCGGGGAGGAATTAAAGGGCCCAGGCTAACAAGCGGCCTGCCAGTAACCATGTCGTACTTTGTACGTAAAAATAGCCCCTGAAGTCAGGGGGAGAGAGGCGCCGAAGGTGGCTGCTGGAATCTAGAAATTCAATGTTAAAACAAAACCTACGTGTCATGGACCAACAGGAGCGACACCAAGATTAACATTCATCATATGATGCCCCCTTTTCTGACTTCTCGTGGCTGACGGCCTAGCACCGCCTTTTTGTCCCTCGTCTCGGGCAAACAACAAGGCTCTGCCTCTGCAGGCGCCTCCCTCTCGCCCCTCTCGCCCCGTAAATACCTCTCGCCAGCGAAGAAGGCTCCATCCAATGCTGACCGCACGCATTAAGCGAGCCCCGACAATCTGGAGACCTGACATCACCAATAACCTGACAGGCTTGGAGCATGCGGCGATCAAGCGGGCAGCAACGGTCGGGTTCCGATTTACAGGGGGTCTGTTTGCGCTAGAGTCTCCTAGGAGCGCTCCAGCTAAACCCCAAATAATCCGTCTTGAACACGGGCTGTCGTCGGCCGCCGGCGAAACAAAGCCCCGGACAGACCTGAAGCTCTGGAAATTTCACGTCCGCCAATGTCGCGTAGGCAGCTCCAGCCAGCAACCCGTCATAGACAAGAAAATTCCCGGCGTCACCAACGTCGCAACTCAGTGATTCAGGTCCCAGACTCATCAAATCTGATTCACTCGTTTAAACACTCACTGGTCGATCCTATCCCTCACTTCTTCATCTTCTGGCAAGATGATGCATCCATCGCGACAGGCGTATGTGGAGGACGCCGAATCGAACCAAGGCATCGCCTTGGAGGACCTCCCCGATGATCACGACTACGACCTCCACATGGGAGGAACCGGTGTTGCTCCCGAAAAAGCTTCCGCTATTCTGAATCAGTTCAATCGAAAGCGACTCGCCGCCACGATCGCCGTACCAACCGACGATGGAAGAGTTCGCGCAAAGCTCAGGGAGATGGGTGAGCCCATGACTCTTTTTGGAGAGGGAAACGTCGACCGCCGAGACCGATTGCGCGAGCTTCTCACGATCCAGGCCGAGATGGACGGCTTGGAGAGTGGTGACATCACCATGGAGGACGCCGCGGACGAAGCGCAAGAGGAACAGGAGGAAGAATTCTACTCAAGAGGTGGCCCGGAGCTTCTCAAGGCCCGGATTAAGTTGGCCGAATACTCTCTACCCCGAGCAAAGAAGAGAGTCCAGTTCCAAAAGGCCGAGTCGACTATACCCCTGCGCACGCACGTCAAGTTTCGAAAACAGATCAAGGAAAGGTTGCAAGCTTTTGAGCTTCAGGGCAGTCAGACGGTTGGAGAACGACACGTCAGTATGACAAGAATATCACCGAACGGAGAGATGGTTGCTGTGGGCAACTGGGGTGGACAGGTCAAGTTGGTTGAGATACCAACCTTGACAGAAAAGATGACCTTCCGTGGTCATACCAACAAAATCAGTGGCCTGTCTTGGTTCCCTGGTGCCACCCTTCCGGAAAAAAACATTTCTCCCGATACGGTCAACCTGGCATCAGGCGGTGCTGAGGGCCTCGTTCATCTCTGGTCACTGAATCAGGACACGCCCCTGTCAACTCTTCAGGGCCATTCGCAGCGAGTTTGTCGCATCGAGTTCCATCCTTCCGGACGGTATCTAGCTTCAGCATCTGAAGATACTTCGTGGAGGCTTTGGGACGTGGAGACTACGGCCGAGGTCCTCCTGCAGGAGGGTCACTCGAGAGGTGTTTACGCTGTCAGTTTCAACACGGATGGATCATTACTCGCAAGTGCCGGCCTGGACAGCATTGGAAGAATCTGGGATCTGCGAACCGGACGCACAATCATGATTCTGGATGGTCACCTGGACGGCCACATCAAACCGATTCACGCTCTCGACTGGAGCTCCGACGGGCATCGGGTCTTGTCAGGATCCGCTGATGGTTGGATCAAGTGTTGGGATGTTCGAAAGGTGCAGCGGACTGGTGGAATCGGCGCGCACACCAGCGCTGTGTCTGATATGCGCTGGTACAAGGGCCTTGATGACCCGTTGGACGGAATCCCTCCTGGTGTGGATGACAAGGGGGCACAGCTCCCCAAAAAGTCAAGTACATTCTTTGTTTCAAGTGGTTTCGACAAAAATGTCAAAATCTTCTCAGCCGATGACTGGACGCTGGTGCAGACGCTCAGCGGGCATACAGGACCGGTTGCCAGCGTAGATTACAGCAGGGACGGCAAATGGATTGTTAGCGGAGGACATGACCGCACAGTCAAGCTCTGGGGCCGCAACGATGGTGAGGGCATCTAATCTAGTGAGGTGAGTGGATAGATCTGGGTAAAACGGACTGCGCTTTTGATACCCCAAAATTTTACTGCTTCTTTTGGTAGCAAACAGCTGAGCTGCCTGATGATTATTTTCTCAAGTGGTTGCATTAACGAGATATATACTTCCAAAAAGGGAATATTTCGTCCGAAGCAAGCAGAATCAATTATCCAGTTTGAGCTTCACTTTATCATTCTCAATAGGTGGAGTTGCATTGAATGTTCCCTTTTGGTAGTTCCACACCCCCCACCGGATCATGTGACGCCACCCTGTGCGATTTAGGTAGTTTACTTTAGTTTGCCGTGCCCCTGCCGCCAACCTCGTCGCCAGACCAGAGTCAGGTTTCTTTGACTTTCCTCGACACTTTTTTTCTACTGATCACCATCTTCGTCTCTCTGAGCAGTCGAGACTTCTCTACGAACAAACATCGTCGCTCTTTCCCGAGCATCGCGAATCCAAGCTCTCTACTACAGCCATGGCGAGCATCGATCGCTACCGACCCCCCAGGGAAGGCTATCAGCCTCCGAGCCTGCCCGCGAATCCTCGACCCGAACGCGATTCCAGATCACGATCTCCCCGACGACGCGATGCAGTTCCCCCGGCAGTTCCTACTCCTCCACAGCACTCGACACGAACATCTCCTCCGAGACCCCAGCGGCGCCGGAGCCAGGCGTCGCCGGCGCAGTCTGGCGCACAAACACCAAGAGCCGGCCCGAACCAATGGTCTTTCACCTCCAACGAGGTACGAAGCACGCCTAGCATCATCGAGGGCATCGCGCCAGCCGAGGAGAGAATGCGCAGAGCCAAGGGTGTCAACTTTATCTACCAAGCTGGAGTCATGCTTGACCTACCTCAGATAACACTCTGGGTGGCCGGCGTCTTCTTCCATCGCTTCTATATGCGCTGCCATATGCTCCCAGAGAAGGGCGGCATACATCACTACGTAAGTCATTTCGCCTCTCAACCACTCCCAGTATCACAGACTCCATGACAAAGTGCCCCATCGATCTTTCATGCAGCCCACCGTAACACGTCACTAACACTTCTCCACCAGAACATCGCTGCTACAGCTCTCTTCTTGGCAAACAAGGTCGAGGAGAACTGTCGAAAAACCAAGGACATCATCATTGCGGTTGCCAAGGTCGCGCAGAAGAACGCAAAGCTCATCATCGACGAGCAGAGCAAGGAGTACTGGCGATGGAGAGACAGCATCCTGACGTACGAGGAGGTCATGCTTGAACAGCTGACATTCGACCTCATGATCGACAACCCTTACCAGCACCTGTTCAAGCTTCTGGGCAAGCTCGAGATCGTTCACAACAAGCATCTGCGACAAGCCGCTTGGGCGTTCTGCAACGATGCCTGCTTGACGGCCATCCCACTCTTGATCGAGGCGCGAGACGTGGCCATCAGCGCAATCTTCTTCGCCAGCGTGCACACGAACCAGCAGATCGACGATGTCAACGGCGAACCCTGGTGGAAGCACTTGAAGGGCGATGAGGATCGGTGCTCCAGGGCTATTGAGGTGATGCGCCAGTTTTACACGGAGAATCCGCTTAGAAAGCAGAACCCGTCGCTGCCATCCCCTGCCTTTCACCTTGAGAACACCCGACGAAGAGGCGATACCCTCCTGAGCCAGCCCGATACACTGTCGTCAACAACCGGTACTCCGATGGAGGGCGACCGGGCGAGCCGAAGTCCTGGCGCCGCTTCCAGAGTCAACGGCATCAGCAAGGATGGTCGAGAAGGAGGATCGCAGTCCAAGTCAGAGGAGAATGACTATGCACCAAGATCACCCCTAAAACGGAGAGAGCCTGACGATGGCGAGCCCAAGAACGAACGGGCCGAGAAGCGAGCCAAGCACTCGGAGGACGAAGAAGGCGAGCTGGTCGAGGAGTGAGGCGGCGAGGAACTGGCATTGTATTAGTATGAGACCAAGAGGCGTTCCGGTCTTTTCCAGTCAAGGTAGTTGCAAATCTGTGTCTATTTGAGGGGGGGTAATCGGTATTTCGCAAGGCATCGTCTGAAGGGTTATGGACAGTACGGCACAAAGGGAGGGCGCTCCCATGGTTTTTTTGGCGTTTGGATGCAGGTGGTAGACGCACACCAGCGACGCAGGTATTTTCTGATGATCATTCAAGGCACCATAGATGAAATTGCTAAAAGACGGTTCTGAGAGCCGCGAATATAAATGTTTTATGATCTATGTTGGTGTTTCCGCTCTTTTAGCGTATGATCATAGAACACATGTCTGCCGAGTGAGAATCGTGCCTTTTTGACCTCCACTCTTGTTCGACACGGTCGGTGAAGCTATCGTGCCCATGCTGTGCACCCCAGCTTGTGGTGTTTCAACAACACCAACTTCTGGGACCCGAGACATGATTCAATCATGCAGAACTGTCGTTTCAATAACTTGTTCCTGGATATTTGTAATCCAGAACTTGGACGGGGGATCACCATACTTTCTACCGGCATGAACGCAACCTTGATGCATGCCCGTATTACGCTCTCTCTCCTCTGTCACCCATTCGCAAGTTTGCAAATCACAACCTCAAAATGGCGGTGATTCCAATGCCAATCTCCCACCAACCTCTTTCAGGTTACCCAAACCCACTGATAGCGGGTCGTCGTCGCTGCTGCCTTCCCATCCTCACCGCAATCTCCAAAAAAAAAAAGCAGAGCCTCAGGCCGCACCGCCAAAATTCTGCCAAATCAGCCCTCCCTCACCGCCCACCCTCCAACAAGTATATAATCTCACACTTCCTCTCACAATTTTATCTTCTTTTTCCTTTCTCCTTAGCTCTCTTTGCCTTTTGGCTTAGATCAAGTGTAGTATCTGTTCTTTTCAGTTTAATCTCTGAAAGGTCTCTAAGGAGACCAATCGTGATTATTCCTATTTTTGGCTGCCGGGCGGTTTCCTCTGTGCTTGCACATGATCCCGCCCACAGTGTCCCTGGTATTACACTGCCTCCAGGTGACGCGAATTTTTTTTCACACTTGTTTGAGCTCGGTTTTCATTGCTTTCTCAGGCTTGCCTGGGTGGTGAGGAAGACCTTTAGATAGATTGAGTTAGAGGGTGGGATGGTCGTAGAATTGTTGGTCTTGCGTACGCTGCTTGGTAGCTTCGTTGAGTCGTTGTGGCGCAGGATTTGGGAGCAATGTCATTACAGATTTCTCTGGGTTCTCTCTTGTCATTGGCATCAGAATTCAATCAAAGGCGGAGACCACAAAGAGACGCCTTTCCAATGGACAGCCGCCGTCGTGATCGTCATCTCTAGGGTAGTTCACCCATCATTGACATCTGGTAGAGAATCTCTCCCACCAAGTCTTGCCCTGCTGTCCAGTCACATCACGATGTTTCGTGGAGTTATTTTTCGTGTATTTTCCACTCGTTCCGGTAGCTCTCCCTTGTGTGCACTTGTGCGTAGGTTGCTCGTTTCCTGGTGGGCATACAAGGCGGCATCTTTTCGCCCACTCTCTATTCCCACAATGTTTGTTGAAGCTTGAGATGGGGGCGGTGATTTGTACATTCCCCAAGCAATACCAGCCAGTTACGGGAACAGCGGGATATCAAGTAAATCCGTACCTGAATAGGTACCTGGGCACCCCAACAAGCTGCATCTAAAAACTACATATAAACTCTCGTTACCTCGCATGCATCTTTGCTATCGGCCAGGAAGCTTTGTTCTGCGGTGTTGTGCAATGGTGCCTAAAGTGGGTTAGCGCCAACCTCCCAGAAGCTCCTCCAAAAAGTCCATCTCGGCAACCCTCTGTGAATATCGAAACAGCTTCACCAGACACTTGACCACGAACACCGCCATACCCCGCCGCCAATTTCATACGGGCGGATACAGATAATTTAGACTTCCGCTGGAAACCATTTATACTCCCACAGAGGTCCTCCCAAGGCACCCATCGCCCCGTCGACACCATGGCTACTCTCGGCGGATACCTCAACAGTAAATCACCACCACAGAGCTTCGAGGACCTGATAACAGCTGACACGTACTATAGAGAAGGTGCTGATCGTCACAGCCGACTCGAGAATCCTCGTCGGAACTCTAGCAGCCTGCGACAACACAACAAACCTGGTGCGTGCCTTACCCCTCCTCTCTACTGGAGCCTCCGCTTACCGAATCCTCCCAGGTCCTGAACAATGCGATAGAGCGCATTATCCGAACACCCGACGACCCGGAACCCTCAGCCCAAGTGCCCCTGGGTCTATACCTCGTGCGCGGCGACAACGTCTGCTCCATCGGCCTCGTGGACGAGGCGCTCGACGATAGCATCAACTGGACAGAAGTCAAGGGCTCAGCGATCGGAGGCATAAAACACATCTAGAGCATCAACCGTCAACACAGAAGAGGGGCCATCTACACTGCATTATTATTCCCACGTGTTTCTTTCTTAGGGTACGGCATCTACGGCGGGAAGACTGGAGTCACCTGTCTCGTGAAATTGGCAGGATCTGGCGTTCGAGTACAAGGAGTTTAGACAATTCATTCTGGCCTTGCAGACGGCTACTTCGATTCATATACTTGAGTTCTTCGACTATATAGAGCTGGCACATGGCCAGCGAGTGCCGGGCCGTTCTAGTCAAAGATTCTCTTCATCAGAACCTCCTTGAAGAGATCGTGGCCGGGAGAGTCAATCACACGGTTGACGCGGTTGCCCCTGCGCACACTCAGCCAAAACATGTCGTCACCTGGAACCTGGTCGAGGGTTTGAATATGAGGGTCCTCGTCTGGGTTCGCCGAGAGAGCGACAGCGGCCTCCGCCGGCTTCACCCTCAGCCTGCGGTCAACAACATGCATTCCGCGTGTCCACTGACCGCTGGTCTCGACACGAATATCCTCCAGCTTCTCAGGCGTCTTCCACTTGGGGTCATCCCGAGTCAACATGTACCAGACAGTCAAGGGATCGTGCAAAGAAAGACCAGGCTCGTTGCCATCTCCCTCCATGTCTTCGATCTTGTGGAATGCGCCAGTGACAAAATGGGACACCCACTGGGCAAGGGGGCTGCCAGAATCAATGTGGGCCTTGACATTTTCCGTGAAATAGCTCTTGTTAATGAGATGAGGAGTTGTGATATCAAGCGGGCAGAGGGTGAGCTTGAGCTGTCGAGAGAGCTTGGCGGGGTAAGGTGGCAGAGTCGAGAGCTCCTGGGGCACCGCCGGCATCGTGAAGCGTGGGTTGAACGACGTCAAGGCGTATACCCGCGCGGCGGCCACAGCATCGGCGTAGCAGTTGAACTCGGCGACAGGAGTTACATTGCCCTCGCAGTCCACGGCTCCACCCATGACAACCAGCTCTTTCACGCGGAGGAATGTCTCAGGGTCCTCAGCCGCCGCCATGGCCACATTGGTCAGAGGCCCAACAGCCAAGATCGAGATGGTGTCAACGGGGTTCTCCTTAAGCAGACGCAAGATCTCCTTGTGGGCTGGAGCCTTGGAAGGGGTGAAGAAGGGAGAGTAGTCTTGAGCACCCTCTACGCCCTCTTTGAAGAGTTCCTTCCAAGTCTCTGAAGGAGAGAGGTCGGGATGAGCCTCATGAACGTTATGCAAGCCATCGGCACCGTCTAAGTCAACCCTGTTAGTGTGATCGAACAGGGCCAGCAAGGCAGTTGGGGCTCACGAAAGTAGTCTGCCATAAGCTCTTCATCACAGAGAGCATGTTCCGGGCCGACAGCAACAATAGGCTTGCTTGCCTTCATGGCCTCGTAGCCTTCAGCCTTGCCAGAGGACTTTCTCCACTCGAGTTCCTTTCCGAGAACATGGAAGAGAGATACGACGTTTCGAAGGCAGCTACCATAGCATTAGATGGGCACTTTGGATAAATCCAAGCTGTGGGATCATCACCTTTGAAGAGGAACATTGCCGTATGTGACGGATACCATGAGAACATCAAGTTCTTCAGGACTGGCACTTAGAGCCAGAAGCAGAGCCAGGACGTCATCAACACCTTGAACTTGTGAGAGGACAGAACTAGAAAGAGAGAAGCTGACTCCATACCTGGGTCCGTATCGATAATGATCTTTTGCTTAGCAGACATTCTGATAGTTATGAGACTGAGTGATTTCTAGAATTCGCCAAAAAGTTCAGAGTTGTAGGTAATAACGGCCCCCTAGAGTGAGGCGAGAGACGGTGAAAGTAAGGCGGAGAGATATGCGTAAGATCCAAAAGGGAAGGAGCGGTAGGCTCGAATAAGAATGTCCAATAGAGCCAAGTTAACTAGACCAAAAAGATAAGGAAGGCTACTTGAAGCTAAATGGTTGATAGAGATGAAGCAACTTGTTGATTCACTCGTTTTGCCCGCGGTTTTACATGGAGCTTGGGGTTTCCCCTCCTTGTCAGTTTTGGGCAGGTGGGGTGACAACCGCTGAGATAAGCCTGGAGGGGATCCAGTTCACAGTTCGTGAGACATGTCGTTAGAGCTAGTTTTGTCTGCTACGTGATATGAGGTTGGGAGTGGCAGTTCTGAGGAAGCTTTACACGAGCACATGTCACTCCGTCAGCAGCCCCGAGAGGTCATACAGTTCCAGGACGTCACGGAGCTTGTGAGACCTGTGCAACTTGGATGGTCTTGGCTCCAGGAGTGAGTTCACGAGGGCATCCAATCGGGTGCCGCAGAAGCTTGCGTATTGTTCGCTGAGTAACACAAAGTCGACCACCTCATGCGCACGTGACCATCCTATTGTCATTTGGGTTTACTGGAGGTCTCGCTGAATCGCCCACTAGAGCAGGTGCTGTAACGCCATAGCCAGGGTGCCGGAAATGCCCCAAAATTCCATTCTCCGGGGGTCTTCCTCCCTGGCCAGCCTCCCCTGAGCGCCCCTGGCTTCGTATTGTCGTCAATAAAGTCCACCTGTCCATTTGCTCGAGTCGGATCAAAAAGCAGTTGAGATCTCAACGGCAGGAGACGGAATTACCTCGTTCTCCTCTCATCATCATCATAACCTTCTCCTCACCAAACTCTACCTTCTTATCTCCATCCGCCAACACTCATTTGCCCCACGACTCAGCTTCATCTGAACATCAACTATCGAAAGCCTCGCAGTGAAATTGCCTGCGTCTGTCCTCAATCAAACCGACACGTGTACCACTTCACCCATCTTTGGCTGTCGAGGTACCTCTCCCTGCGACGGTCCCCACTCGACCTCCAGCTCATATTCCCCAACTGTGAGGGCCCCTAAGAAGCCCCCGCCGCTGCGCTACCTTCAGAGTGAATTGCCCGTCACATCCCCTGCAGCTCGGGGCCATTTCAGTCAATCCCGCGACCCTTCCTCGCCTCAGGTTGCGCAGAAACGACTGGCTGGCTGACTTCAAGCCACCTGGTGTCTTCTTCTTGTTTTGCGCCAAGCTCTTGACTTGTTCTCTCGACCGACTTCCGACTACCCTCCCCCTTTCTCCTTCTTCTTCATCGTCGACTCTTTTCTCTTCCTTTTCATCCGTCATCTCCCACGCCGTCGACGCTTCCTCTGCGTGGGCATCCGATCTGTTGTTGAAGACAATCTGGCCTCATGATTGCGACAGCTTAGCGGCTCTTCTACCTCTAGGTGCAACTGCAATTCGCGCCTGCGCATAGGCTCTCGTCCTTGCTCCCCAATCTTCAATCATCAACCTTTGCATCAGTCTTTGGTCCTTCTTCTCAGTCGTTGACCAATTCGCTTGTCACTCATACGCTCCTGCGTCCCGTCCTTCCCGCTCATCCCCTGAACCCCAAGCTCGACCTCGACCTCGATCCCTCCCTCGTCCGAAGCTCGAGTCAAACCCGAATCGCCAACAATCACATTTCTACCCATCACCAATTTACAATGTCTGACGATATGAGTATGCTTTACACAATTGCCGGCTATATCGCCATTTTTGGCGTCGGCTATGTGGCCTACCACTACTCGTCGCAGAAGAATCAGGCCAAGGCCGCTCCTGTGAGAACGGCCAAGAGCCAGCAGGCTGAGCCTCGCAAGGAGGCAAGCAAGAAGAAGCAGCGCATGGAAACCTTTGCTTCGGAGGCTCAGGAAGCCTCCAAGAAGGCATCCAAGGCCAAGGAAGAGGTCAAAGCACCCGAACCAAGCGCCCGGCAGAGCAATTCCAAGGACAAGGATGACGAAGTCGATAACCGCGAATTCGCCAGACAACTCGCCAAGGCCAAGGAGGGCACCAAGTTTGCGGCCAAGGCGGACTCTGGCAAGCAGCGGGAGAAGTCTGTCAAGCAGTCCCGCGCCAACAAGATGGTTGGTGCGACCGAGGACAAGGAATCGGCTCCGTCTTCCACCACCGGAGCTGACGCCGATGACGACCAGTCTCCCGTCACCTCGCCCGAGGTTGGCCCCGCCGTTGCTGTTGCCGGTGATGTTTCCGACATGCTCGAAGCCGCCCCGGCCCGCCCCAGCATTCTGCGCCTGACCGATACCGAGGAGAAGAAGAAGAACAAGAAGGCTGCCAAGCCCGCCGCCCCTGTTGAGACCAAGAAGCAGCGTCAGAACCGCAAGAAGGCCGAGGCCGCTAAGGCTGCTCGTGAGGAGGCTGAGAAGGAGCGCAAGGTCCTCGAGGAGAAGCAGCGCCGTACTGCTCGCGTTGCTGAGGGCCGTGCTGCTAAGGATGGTTCTCAGTTCATGGCTGCTCAGGCTGCCAAGTCTGTCTGGAAGGAGGGCGCTCCCAAGGCCCCCGAAGCTCCCAAGACGAACGGCTTCCACCAGCCTCTCGACACCTATGAGCAGGCCCCTGCCAACGCCGTCAACGCCCCCAAGCCTGCTGGCAACAACTGGACCGAGTCCCTTCCCTCGGAGGAGGAGCAGATTGAGATGCTCAAGGACAACGATGACGAGTGGAGCACCGTCAAGACCAAGTCCAAGAAGGCTTCCAAGAAGGCTCCTTCGGTTGAATCGAGCGATGAGCCCTCTGCTCGTCCCGCCGCTCAGCCCCAGCAGCCCATTGGCAACAAGGCTTCCAAGCCCACCCAGTCCTTTGGATCGTTCTCGGCTCTGACCAATAAGAACGATGTTGCCGATGAGGAGGAAGAGGAGGAGGAGTGGGATGTTTGAAGATGACAAACACCCTCCCTCTAACGGCATCCTCGCCCAATTCTGTACACAACGTGTTTCGGGACACGTTTTATTTCTTCTTCCCTTTCATAGTTTTTTAGTTGGCAACTTTCCTTTCTTCAGTTTTTTCCCCCTTCCTGCAAAAAATTGGATCTTGAGACCATGTCCAAGACGGGCATTGTCAGGACCATGGTCGGGTGCGGTAGCACAAGCGTTTGTGGTTGGGAGTTCAGGTTTCATGGTCGAGATTTATTCTATCGAAGCGAGACACCACGTCGAAGATAACGAATCCGATGGAATACATCACGGACACAGTTCACATCTACGGTCTAAAAGCGAGAGGCACATGCCAGCCGTGGGATCGAGGGAAACCTACGGTCGAGATATAGGCTGAAAGGGGGATGGTGGATACGAGGAAGCTGGGTCATGCATGTATGTATTGGTAGCTCATAAGCACGCGACAATGATCGCCAAGAGGAAGAGAACAAAATGAGATAATTTGCTGCGAATCAAGTATTGAAATGATGCCCTGTGTTGCTGTCTGAGTGGTGTGCATTGAGAGGGGGATAGTCTTGGCTTGGTTTGATTTGGGAGAGGACTCGAAAGACCAACTGCCTACCTCGGAGATGGAATTTGAACGCCCTGCCTGCTTGGAGCTGGCGGTCAAGGCAAGGATAAGGTTGGTGTACACGTCTTGAAGGCAGGGCACGGGCAAGGGCAAGGGCTTGCAAGGGGCGTATTACTGTAATCATGTAGGTACCAATGGCTGGAGGAGGCCAAGGTCGGATAGAGGCATCTGTGGCGTGAGGAATGCAGAAGCCACGGCGTTTCTGGAGGGGTTTTTTGAGGCTTACACGAACTGAGGGAGGTGGTTACTGCACAGTAATAGGTAAGTGCAGGGCGGGTTAGGGAAGTTGCGGTATGATGAGATGGATGACGGGAGAGTCATGGATTCATCATGGGTGCCCAGGGAGGTCAATTGGGGGTGGCATGCAATAACCCCAGAAGCGAGGAAACGATTGGATCTTAACGAAGGCCGATACCGATTTGCCAGATGTCTCTTCTCGTCAAAAGTTGCTGTGGTTTAACACTTGCGGAGAGTTCATGGGTAAGATCCATAGCTCGGACTCCATCATGGCGCCCCCGGCTTAACCGTCTGGCTCACATGCATGAGGCTACATTCACAAGTGGCGGGAGGGGGGAAAAACAGCTCAGATGCAGACTAACTTTCATGATGAACAAGAAGCGAAGCGGCGCTGCTGGAGCCTCTCGACAAGAAAAGAGGAGGCCCTTGCATGGTGGTGGTGGAGCGAATAGGATGAGGTGATGCGGGCTCATGTATGCATGCCATGCTCTGGCGATGCAACGGACACGAGGAGAGGGAAAAGGATGGGTTGGGGAGACACACGCACTGCACCGCACAACACACGTCGGCTGGGCCAACTTGGCCGCGCCAAGCCGGATGATGAGGGAACGAGTTGGACCGAGAGAGGGTGTGGATTGGTGTGTTGCCGGAGCTGGTATCCAATGGGCGCAGGGCAGACACGGCACCGAAGGCCGAGCCGGGGATGACGGGATGCGGGACGCCGGTGGGCGGGATGGGTCGTGGGTGACGAAAGACAAGAGGCAAACCGGAATGAACGGGTACTGCCAAAAAGTATGAGATCGGCAGAGCCGGGGAGGGGGGGCAATACTATTACGGAGACAAAGATCTGATCTTGAAAGATTTTAGATCGAAGCGAGAGAGGATAGACAAAAATCATTTGGTAAAAAAGACAATTGAGAATGCGCGGTGAAGAGCCAAAGACGTCACTGGGCGGATGGAGGCTGGAAGAGGCGGCGGCACAGAGTTTGGTGCCTCGTGTTGGACAAGCCGAGCTTTGAACAAACCGGCTAACAAAACATTAAACTTACCGCTCTCTGTCAATAGCACACATGGCGAGGGTTTACGAGAGGTTGTAAGGGTACGAATCCTCCCTAGCTTCATGCGTACGATAGATTTCAATGCAACGTTGAGGTTGGGTGCGCAATGACAATTTGTTTGTTGTTGTGTTGCATCTTTTGAAAAGCTGAGACTTGGATGAGACGTCCAGTGATGGACAATGACATCGATTATTGAGTTGATGGTCTGATTCGGGCCTGTAAGCCATTAGTTTGGTCAGAGGAGGGAAGGGTTAGTTAGGTAGGTATCTAAATATGGATGAAATATGAAATCAAGGATTGTAGACACAGATACTACGTAGTTGTCTATTGCAAGCCTAGAAACATGGTCAACAACTGTTTGACTTATTCCAACGTGCTCTCCCTCCCAATGACGCGTGTTTCCTGACCCTCATGCAAGTTTGCAAGAGTCTCAGAAGGTCTAGGCCAACCCGCGGCACCCGACCCCACCCAGCGACCAAGACGACGGCGGGGGTGTTACAGTAGCTAGACGCTAGGTACCTGGGTTATTGGTGGACTGGCGCCCTTGTTGGAAGGTCCCTGG